>PVHP010005951.1:0-62761 GCA_004024765.1 Zapus hudsonius
CATGCATCTGGAGTTCACTTGCAGCGGCTGGAGGCCCTGGCACACCCATTCTCTCTGCCTCTCTTCTATCTCTCTCTGCTTGCAAATAAATAAGTAAATAAAAATTAAAAAAAACCTTTTTATTGACAACTTCCACAAATATAGACAATGTGCCATGACCTTCATTTCCTCCCCATACTCCCCCTTTCCCTTTCCCAAATCCCCCTCCATGACTCCCTTCTGTTTCCGCCTAGTCTCTCTTCTTTTGATGTCACCATTCTTTCCCTCCTATTACGCAGGTGCATCAGCCTTTGTGAGGTCATGAATGTCAAGGTCACTTTGTGCCTGGATGATAACACTGTCAGCACTACCCCCTTCCTTTGGCCCTTACACTTACTGCCCACAGTAAAACCCTCACACATTTTGGTAAGTCTCTAAGGCTCCCCCAGGAACATGTACAACCCGCTTAGGCATAATGTTCTAGGTATTGTGTCAAGAATTTTAAAAACTATGCAGTTCCTTGCATGTAGTTTTTGTTGAATTTGTGGTGTGGGTGAGTGTGCATATGTGTGTGTACATATGCGTTTGTATGTATATATGTGTGTGCATGTGTGTGTGTTGGCCAGAAGTTGACATTAAGGATTTTTCCTCAGTCCCTCTCCACCTCCAGAGCCTCTCCATTCAGTTAGAAGAACCAGCCAGTGAGCCCCGGGGATGCCCCGTCTCCACCTCCCCAGCGCTTGAGTGCAGGCAGGCTTCCATGCGTGACATTTCAGGTGGTGCTGGGGATCTGAACTCGGGTCCTCATGTTGTACAGCAAGCTCTTTATCCTCTCAGCCACCCCCAGCTCCATATTCATTTGATATTCATTCACAGCTCATTAGTGCTTGTCATTAGAAGACATGGATCTCCCACGCCTACTCAGGAAGCAACTTGCACCCCATAGAACTATGTCTTCTGCCATCAGGCTTCAGGGCTCAAGACTAGTTTGGGTCCATTTTTGCTATGCTTCTTTCATACAGAATAAGGTTAACAACTCTTCTAGTTTGTTCTGGAATGAGGGGTTTCCCAGGACATGGAAATTTCAGTATTCAACCTGGGATAGTCCCAGACAAACAGGCATGGCTGGTAAATGCCAGGCTTTTTCATCACTTCCAATTTTGTAATGAAAGCCACAAAATTCTAGAAATTGTAGAAAACAATTTAAGCATGCTTTTCCTCCCATCCTATGACTGTTCAGGCTCTGGTTAGATCTAGCCTATGGGCATCGTAAAGCCTCCCTTCTGACAGTGTGAGGCACAGAAGTCATGTGCTGAGACAGTGACAGGAGCTGGAAGGAGGCTCCGTCCCAGCAAGTCAACCTGGCAAAGATGTCACGTGAGGGGGTAGGTCATCTTCAACAAAACTCAGAGCCCCGGCTCTTACAGTTTCAGTCCTGGGCATGTGACACTTGGCTCCACACAGATGGTGTTTATTTCACTGTGTTGTAATGACTTGGTGATTGTTGGTCTCCCTTCTGGGACACACAGATAACTGAGGACAAAGACCCAGTGGCCTCAGGGCTGAGAGTTGGGCCTGTTCCATAGCATTAACTGGGAACATCTTGGGATCCAAAGAAGTACCTCTACTAAAGGCTTGTTTCAGAACTTTCTCGAAATTTGGCTTTGGGGTCATACGTGAAACACATCAGGCATCTAAGACAGACAGAGTGGGAAGGAACTGAAATTCTAGGAGAGAATCCTGCTAGGCAGCTCCAACCTCTTCACTAAAGTGTGACATTCTCAACCCCTTGCAGGCCTTCTTAACTCTTCCTTATTGTTGGGAGGCTGACCGATGAGTAAAAAAAAAGCTCCTTTTTTAAAGTGGGGAAAAGATTGAATTGACGTAAGTGATGAAAAAGTTAAATAAGTGATGAGACTCCATCAGAAAACTGCCCACAACAAATCCTTGTGTCATGAAGAGATTAGTGAAGGTTCAAAGAATGATGAAATAACTACATTTATTTCTTTAAATTTTATTTGTGGGGCTGGAGAGATGGCTCAGTGGTTACGGCATTGGCCTACAAATCCTAAGGACCTGGGTTTGATTCCTCAGCACCCATGCAAAGCCAGATGCACAAAATGGCACATATGTCTGACAATTGTTTGCAGTGGCTGGAGGCCCTGGTATGACCATCCTCTCTCTCTTTCTGTTTCTCTTTGCTTGCAAATAAATATTAAAACAAAACAAAAAGCAAACTTCCTGGAAGATCACTAATCTATAGATATAAGCATAAATATTTAGCAAAACAGCAGTAGACCCTCTCACACTTACAGGCCCTATGACCTCTCTAGGTACAGGAATTTTTTTTGGTTTTTCGAGGTAGGGTCTCACCCTAGTCCAGGCTGGTATCGAACTCAAAGCAATCCTTCTACCTCTCCCTCCCGAGTGTTGTCATTAAAGGCATCCACCACCATGCCCAACTAGGCACAAGATTTTTTACTTTTTAAAAATATTTTTATTTATTTACATGTGTATATTGGCCATTCTGGTGGCAAACAAACTCCAGATGCATGTGCCACTTTGTATCTGGTTTACATGGGCATTGGGGATTTGAACCGGTGTCTTCAGGTTTTGCAAGCAGGTGCCTCTTACCCCTGAGCAATTCTTCCCTCAGCCAGCCCAAGCGCAGGCTTCTGACCAGGTTGAAGTAACAAAATTTGTAAAACATTTATTTTGTGCTGGGAACACTACTAGGTTTTTACATGCCCAGATGCATTTATTCTTGGCCTAAATATTAACGGTTATCATTTGCACTTAGAGGAGAGGTAGACTGTGGTGTGTAAGGCCGCAGGAGGCAGAGGCCGATGGGAAGCCAGGTCTGCATCATTCTAACACAGGCCCCTGTGTGCGGACTTAAGCCTCACAGCTACCTTCTGGAGACCTTGAACATCTCTGGGCTGCCTCCTGAACTGCCAGGTTTCTCTCAGATTTTCTGATGTTATCAACATACATCTATCTGGTGAGAGTCTAGAGCAAGTCTATGGTGCCCAGGGATCCTGGGAGTGAGGAGTGGGAATATTCCAGAAAGGAGGAAATAAGCTGCAACAGGAACCCTGGCTTGTGGACATTCTTGTATCCTGGGGGGAAGAGACCTCATTTATAAATGCTATGAAGGCCTGTGGTTAGATTTCACCAGGATAAATTATTCACCGTGAACTGCCAAGGATTCCCCTTCCCGCAGGGAGCACAGCTGGCATTCTGCAATGCCCCACCGGATGGGTTTTTGTTTTTGTTTTTCTTTTTTGAAGATTCGCGCCCTCTGGAGGTTGAAGCCAGAAAAACAATAAGTAAGGGAGCCCTTGCTTCTTTTATCATGTCTCTACCTGAACATGCATTAAAGACAAAATCTGAAGGGGACTTCGGGGAAAAATAGTTTCTAGTGTAACCCTGACTGTGAAGTGTCATGGGACCATCAGACTAATACTTTCCAGGATAAATCTCTCAGGACTCTTTATCCTGCTCACCTGTCCCAGGCTAATGGGACCTCAGGAACCATACTTTACCTGGCAGAACTTCTCCAGGAAAGGCAGTTCCGACACACAGGGCTCGATCAGGTTCTCCATTTTCTGTAAGACGGAAGGTGTGATGTGCAGAAGAGAGAAGATGGAGCAGGGCGTGATGGTTCACACCTGTGAATCCAGCACGTGGAGGTGAAGGGGGGAATCCCTAGGAGTTCAAGGCCAGCCTGAGCCTCAGAATAAGACTCTGACTTAAAATGTTATATACATACATACATATACATATATATGTGTTTAATTTTTTTTTTTTTTGGTTTTTTGAGGTAGGGTCTCGCTCTAACTCAGGCTGACCTGAAATTCACTATGTAGTCTCAGGGTGCCCTTGAACTCACAGTGATCCTCCTATGTCAACCTCCTGAGTGCTGGGATTAAAGGCATGTGCCACCACCCCCTGCTACCTATCTGTCTATATGTATGTATATATATATATATATATATTTTTCCCCAATGGCAGGAGAGATGACTCACTGGTTAAGTGTGTTTCTTGCACAAACACGAGGCCTGATACTGCCAGAATCTGAATCCCCAAATCCCACGGAAGCAGCTGGTATGGCCACGTGTTCCCACAGGGGACCAGAGACCTGAGAGTCCCATAAGCTCTGGAATCAGTAAGGGAGTCTGGCTCAAACAGGACACCCAACATTCCACTTTGGCCACCATAGGTGATATGTGGGGTGCCACAACATACCACCCCCCACACACCACATTACATACATACAAACAAGCAGAAAATTAAAATTAATACCGAAGACCAGTTACAGGACAGCTCTATGGTTCAGTGCGTGCCTGGTGGTCCTAACTCAGCAGGGGGCTGGAGAAAAGCTAGTCTAACGTTTGCTGGGCACTGACTTCCAAACTAAGAAGAGATCTATCCTTATTTTTGAACCCTTGGCTGGGTTTGCTTTAAATCACCCACTTGTTACTTGGTTTCTCATAGAAAGAGACGCTCTGGGTAAAAGCCAGGGTGAGGAAATGAAGGATTGGTCCAGTCCCCACATCGTGAGCCTGGCTGGTAGTCTCATGGCTGGTTGGAGCTGGGGGCAGCAGCAGGATGCCAGCTCCCAGTCTCCTTTGGCTTGCCAGCAGACCTTTAGGAAGCTCGGATGAAAGATACAGTCCACTCATTGGTGGGTCTTGAGCAGCTATTTGGACAGCTGGGCTTTGGCTTGGGTCCTGCGTCTCAGTCACAGAGTGTAGTTACAATTCAGATGGTTAGATGTTCACCCTCTTCCTGTGGCCAAGGTCTTGACTTGGTCACTGAGGCAGACCATCCAGATCTCTCAACCCATAGCATTTCTGAGCTTGCTGCTTTCATTGGCAGCTGTGGTCACTTGTGTGTGTGTGTGTGTGTGTGTGTGTGTAGATGTGTGCTGACTTCCTCGAGAGGCAAGAACCAAGGGAGGTCATGGCAGTCAGCTCTCTAGCAGTCTTCAACCAATGGCTAATAGTAAACCCAGTAAATCCAGTGTACCACATGAGAACCAAGGCCTCTGTAAGATCATACTCAGAAGCAATGCTCTAAGGCTTATTCCCTACAACGATTCCAATTTCCCATAAAGGCAAAGATGAGCCCTTGATGAGGACTCCAAAGTCCGGTGCCAATTACAGGAAATGAATCTCTCAAAATCTCTGCTGTGGCCTTGAGCAAGATGACGAAACAGGCACTGGAACCCAGAACTCATTTGGAAGAGATTCAACACTGAAGCTCAGGAAACAAGTCTCTTCCAGACAATCCCATGGCCTCAGAGTAGGTTTTGAATTAATTATTTCTTGCTTTGTGACAATTTATTCCCATATTTAATGGCTGAGAATAACCATTATCTCCCACAATTACAATTCTTTACCATCATAAGATTTGCTCATACAATGTATGTAATTATGGATCATAAAGGAAAAATTCTCCACATAGTCATCAGGCACTGTTCAGGGCATTTTTTTTTTTTTTTTTTTTTTTTTTTTTTTTTTTTTTTTTTTTTTTTTTTAGTTTTTCGAGGTTGGGTCTCTCTGTAGCCCAGGCTGACCTGGGATTCACTCTGTAGTCTCAGGCTGCCCTCGAACTCACAGCGATCCTCCGACCTCTGCCTCCCGACTGCTGGGGTCAAAGGTGTGCAGCACCACACCCGTCCAGGGCTTCATTTATTGGAAGGTTTGACAAGCTCCAAGGTTGTTTCCTTCTATACCTGTTTCCCTAGCGCGAGCCATCTAAGAAGCCGAGGTGGAGCTGCAATGCCTTTTCTGCCCTCGCCCTGGAAATCAGACTTTCGGGAGCTGGGGAGATGGCTCAGAGGTTAAAGGCACTTGCTTGCCAAGCCTGGCGGCCCAGGTGTCCTCCTCTGCAGCACCAGAGGGGCCCAGCCTCCTTCTCCTTTCTCCCTGTCCTCTCCCTCTGAAATAAATAACACTTTTACAAAAATCAGTCTCTGTCATTCGTACTATGTCCTTTTGATCACACAAATCAGTCCTGACTCAACCTGGACACCAGGAAGCGAGTAAGGGCCTTGAGGGCCTGTTCTGGAATTCTAGGAAGTCCATTCCTTAAGGTGAGAAACGGGGAACAGACAAGGGCCCAGATCACACTGGAAAAATGCTATTTGACGGTGTGGCCAGAAGTATTTAAACTGTTAAACTGTTAAAGTGTTCTTATTCTGCAATTTCCCATCGTGCTGTTCACCACAATGAGTGAACTTTTTTGGGTCCAACATTTTATGCCACACCATAAAGCACAGGGTGGAAACTCCTTAGAAACTTGTATTTCGATTTTATTTAAGCAAAACAGCTGGGCTTCTTCAGTTAGACAGCTGGCTTTCTTCTTAAATCCATTCCATTGATTCTCAGAGACTGGAAGTCAGAGCCTCAAGCCCAGGAGTCAGGCCAGAGCTTGGGCTGGCTTGGGGAACCGCTAGAGCTGCAGGGATTTTCTGCCTAGGCCAGGGCTGCACAGTGGAGTCTTGCTGTTTGCAGGGCCCAGGGATTCCACTGGCCAGATTGCTTCCTAAACAGGAAGATCCACCACCTGCTGGACAGGTCTGTCCAGGAAAAATACATCTCTTGTGCCGTAAGGCCTGGTCTCTGTGCCGAACCCCAAATGCTGGGGAACAGAGGCGACCCATGGACTCTATCTATGGCATCAAATACCACCACTTCTAAAGAGTTTTCACATTCATTAACTTCCTGCTAGTAAAGGTCAGGTTCCCACTGCAGAAATGAAAACACAAACAAACTGAGGGGGCAGTGTTGAAAGAAACCAGAGAAAATGGAATGACAGCAATTATCCTGCTGGCCCGAAGCAGCTGAGGACATGACTGGGAATCTCCACTCTCCTTGTGGGAAATAGGGTTTTTTTTTTTTTTTTTGCCACTTGGAAACAAATATATAAATAGCATTGCTATGTTATATTTGCTTCATGTGCAATATATTAAAATATCTTTGAACTTTCTCAAAATAACTTTCTGAAGTCAATATTATCTGTCACAAAAATGGTCAAGCCTCTTTTTTTTCTCCTTGTTCACTTTATGGTTTTACCTTTTTGTGGATCCTATTGCTAATTGACATTAGATCTCTGTCTACTTGCTGACTTTTTCTTTTTGCTTATGGTCTGTTTACCTGACTAAAATACAAGCTCAGGCAGGTATGGTGGCTCATGCCTGTAATCCTGGTACATGGGAGACCGAGGCAGGAAGATTGCCTCAAGTTCAAGGCCAGTCTGGGCTATATAAAGTGAAACCTTGTCTCAAAACAAAACATAAGTAGTGAGCTCTCTGAGAACAGGCATTTTGACTGTTTTACTGTTTGTCACGTTCCCAAAGCTTACTAAATGACTTGATAAATAATTATAGAAAAACACCATGTGCTGAGTCAGCGTGGAGAGGTGAAGTCATTTCCAAGGCCTTTTGAATCCGACTCTAAAATGCTTCTTCACACTGTCTTCTGTATCAAGTGGGCCTGTATCAAGTGACACAGGGCCGTACTCTTGGCTACCTGAGAAGCTGAGGCAGAGGGATCACAAGTTCAAGACCAACCTAGGCTACAGAGTGAGTTCAAGGTCAACTTAATAAAATAAAACATTGTCTTAGAGTCAAAACAGTGCTGGGATTTGGGGTGTGGTGGCACATGCCTTTAGTCCCAGTACTTGGGGATGCAGAGTAGGAGGATCGCTGGGAGTTCAAGGCCAGCCTGAGCTACAGTGAGACCCTACCTCAAGAAAGAAAAACAAAACAACAACAACAGGGCTGGGGATATACCTTAGTGCTAGAGTACTTGCCTCATTGGTGTCAGGCCCCATGCTCAGTTCCCAGAACAGGGGGGAAAAAACCACAATCTGAGATCTTAGGAAAATGAGGTTACCAAGTTATAAGTCAAGATAACGTCAGAGCTCAGATGAAATGCCAGGTCTGCTGACATTCAGTTACTCAGCCTGGCTTTTACTGCCACGAGGAGGCTAAATTCTTTGCTTCGGCCTACAGTTATTACAGATACTAGCAATAGATCTTCTGACCTGGTTGGCCTCTAGGTTTATGAGTGTGTGCTTGCTCCGTGCGTGTGTGTCTGTGTGTGCATGCTCAGTGCTCAATGTGTGTGTGTGTGTGTGTGTGTGTGTGTGTGTGTGTGTGCGCGCTCAGTGCTTGTGTGTCTGTGTGTGTTTCTGTGCGTGTGTGTCTGTGTGTGTATGTATGGTCTGTGCGTGTGTGTCTGTGTGTGCCCTGCCCATATTCATGGCACTTCTGCTGTCAGCACAACTACAGAGGTGAGAGTTCAGAGGCAGTTTTCCCAGAACCACCAGGACTGTGCAGACATGCTTATCTGAGCTATCACTTCTAAGGCTCCCAGGAGACCATCTGAATCAGCACAGGGAGAAAGCCCCATGGAAGGACAGGAATGGTTTCATCTGTCTTATAAACACATTCTCAGGGTCATTTGACAACTCCCTATCACCTCAGCTTCGGGAGGTGAATCCAGCCCCAGCCTCCTGCATTTCTCTTCTGCTTTGAGTCCGCCTGAGCTGAAAGTACGGAGCTGTCAGGCATGATTCCATCCACTCAGTAAACACCTGGAAGCTCTGCTTGCCAAGTTTGGAAGGCTGCAGCAAGGACTCCCTTGTGGTCATCTGGTTACAGAGCCAAGAACAACCAGAACACATCATCTGGAAGATGACTGTCACAAACCAACAGCCTTGGAGCAGGTTGATGGAGGAGTCTAGTCAGCCGAGGAGAAACTTACATGCAAATGACTCAGCCATGTGCTTATCTGAGAGCAGGGCAGGGGCCCCTGTGCCCTTCCCACGCATGATGGGTTCAGTGTGTTAGATCCTCCCTGTGGGACAGCCTTGCACATCTGCCCTCTGCAGCACTTGGCACTGCAGGCTAGACCAAACAGCACCTCCTGCTGAGCAGCTTATGAACTATAGGAACTAGACAGAAAATGATTTTTTTTTGGCCTCCTACCTACATCCTGTCAAGTGATTGCACATTGAAAATTGTTCCAGTCATTTGTCATATTTCCATGTCATTTCATCCTTTGGGGAATTAGCATAAAGGATTCCTCCTTAGAGTGAGTGAAAAGAACACAGGTCTTGGAATGCACGTTCAAATCCCAGTGGTGCCATTTACTGAGGGGTAAAGCATTAGCGAGTTGGTTAGCTTTCTGAAATCTCCTTTTCCATTCTCTTCTGTGAATCAGGTAGCATAGCAACCATCTCGCAGGGCTGTTGCTGAGGGTGAATAACATGAGCATAGCAACTGACAGGACAGCAAAGTGCCAGTGACTGTCCTTATCACTAATGCTATTGGCTAAGTGACCACCCTGTGGGCCAAAGCCAGAGCAGCTTCAGATAGCTAGAAGGTGATAATGGAGGGGAAGTGGAGGATATCTTGTCACTGCTGATTTTTTGTGACTTTGAACAAATCAACCTGTTTGTGCTTTAGTTATTACATCTTTTAAAAATGAAGGAAATACCATTCTCACTTAAAGAACAATGAATTCGTATTTTGGAGAACACCATGTACCTAGTTTTCTTTGAAATGTAATTTGACTTCTTACAACCTTGGCTTGTAGTTCACATTTTACAAACAAGGAAACCACCTCAGAGAAGTTAAGAAATATGGCTCAAATCCTAAGACTATCGATGGCTGGGCTGGAACCGCGCTGGATCATGCGGTATTTGTTTACACACCAGTTAACAAATGAGACGTTATATGAAAACTGTCTGAGTGCCAGCTGCTTAGGTTTTAAGCATAGGACTGGACGGTGAGAACACAAAGAAAATAGGAAATAATTTCTAACACGGAGGGACTGAAAAATCTATTAGGGATCCCATGATTCTTTTGCACATCAAAATTGCCTTCCTAAAATAGAAGTCATGTTCTGGTTAAAAAGACATAAAAACATTTAATGAGTATTTCATTTGGAGAAGCAGGAAGGAAAACAGAGGAAGACCCTAGAGTGTTGGGCAGATCAAATGATCTAAGGACTATAAAAGGAGTTTGGAAAATAAAAATCATACTTTAGAAATGAGGCATTGTTAGCCTTTGTTGATGTTTGTGTTATTTTTATGATTGCTAGATACCACTGCATCCTGTCCTTTCAAAGAAAAGACTACAAGTTACTCACATTAGAAAGTAGACACAAGGGCTGGAGAGATGGCTAAGTGGTTAAGACGCCCGATGACCTGGGTTCGATTCCCCAGGACCCTTATAAAGCCAGGTGCACAAAGTGGCGCGTGCATCTGGAGATCATTTGCAGTGAGTGTCAAGACTCGACTTTCAGCAAAGCACATTGAACCCTTCTGAGCTTCACTATTCTCATCTGTGAGAGGTGGGAACAAAACACTGTGCTAGTGAGGTTGGGGGGCAGGTAAAGCAAAATGTGAGAGAATGCTGCAACCTATGGTGAAGCAATGGAAATCTAATCCACTCCTGTCCATTGTGAGAACGAGTTTAACCCTTCCCTTCTCAGGCTAAAGCTAGCAGAGAGTTTATACTTTGAAGGCCAGAGGAAAAGGTAGGCATAACTGCCTTTTATTATTATTAATAATAATAATAATATTATTATTTTAACTTTGTATTCAAATTGTGAATTGGTACCATTATTTTCCTCCTTCCTGCCTCAGTGGGGTTGCTGGGTATTCACCCTGGAATTGTGGCCCTTTCATCTGGACTGAAAAGGAAATAGGCTTTCTAGGCAGGGTTAGTAGACTTTATCTTTGTTTTTTGGGAAGTGTGAAGTGTTTAAAGGTAAGAAGGGTCAGCATGGTGGTGCAAGCCTTTGATCCAAGCACTTAGAAGGGAGAAGTCTGAGGAGCACTGAGTTCCAGGCAAAGTGAGTTTCTGGTCAGCCTGGGTTAGAGAGAGACCCTGCCTCAAGGGAAGAGGGACATGGGGTACCATCCTAAGATTTGCTCACACATTGTACCTAATTGAGGATAATAAAGATGTCAACAATAAAAAGGTTAGAAAACCTTCCAAAAATATTGTTTAAACTGAAAACATGATCCAGTTGTCAGTATATCTTCAACTTTCCATCTAGTCAAGTAGCTCCTAGTGGGCATGTAAAAAATTTTTTTTGTGTATTTGTGTGTGATGTGTGAGAATGATGTGTGTACATACACATTTGTCTGGAAATTATTTCCAGTGTTAGGAGACCCCCTCTGGAATGCCTAGTCTCACTCTCTCTTTTTTTCTCTCTCTCTCTGCTTGCAAATAAATAATGAAAGAAAAATTGTATTAAAAAAGCAAGCAAACATTAATACCTTTCATAGAATTTAAAAATTTCTCTAATATATTTTCCATATGTCTAAAATGTCATTCAAAATTAATTGATGTAGGAATATGTCTGTACATGAGGAAAAATAAGTGCTATAACATTGTAACATGGACTTTATAAGTATGTAGAACTATAGTGTGAATGCACTGGGTTTTATTGTATGTATGTACATGCATGTGTGTGTGTATGTGTGTGTGTGTGTTGAACTGGATGTTGGGCATGTTACTCTATCATTATCCTCCTTATTTTCATTTATTTATTTATTTATTTTGTGGTTTTTCGAGGGAAGGTCTCACTCTAGGCCAGGCTGAGCTGGAATTCACAATGCAGTCTCGGGGTGGCCTCCAACTCATGGCGATCCTCCTACCTCAGCCTCCAGAGTGAGTGCTGAGATGAAAGACATCTTCTCTACCTTATTTGAAGCCAGAGTTTGCTGACTTGACTATTCTATCTTACCAGCTTGCTCCCAGGGGATCCCCTGCCTCCACATCCTAAGTATTGAGAACACAGGTGGACCACCATGCGCACAGGCGGCTGACATGCTTGCTGGGCATCTGAGCTCTGCCCCTCATACCTGGGAGGCAAGTGCTTCATGCCCTGAGCCATCATCCAGTCCCAATGCACAAGCTTTCAGATTGCAAATGAAGTACAACAATACTAACTCTAAGTTAGATGTAAAGTTAAAAATAGATATTGTGATTGTTAGAGCAGATATTAAAAATAATGCGCAAAAAGTCCTAACAGAGGGCAGGAGGGATAGATAGCTCAGTGGTTAAGTGTGCTTCCTGTGTGGGCCTGAGGGCATGATGGGGCCCCAGACCACCCCCACCCGAGCGTGAATCTCCAGAAGCCTGTAACAGTCGGGAGTGATCCTGTGCACCTGTAACCCCAGTCCTGCAAAGGGGAGCCAAAGCCAGGTAATCACCCAGACTCACTTTGCCCATCACAGGCAAGTGTTCCCTGCCACAGGTGAGCACGTGCAGTGCAGGGGAACACACATGTGTCATAAGCCAAACTCACACATTACATAACACATACACACAAATACATACAAGTGAAAGAATTAAAATGGGGCTGGAGAGATGACTCAGTGATGAAGACGCTTGCTAGCAAAGCCTGATGGCTGGGTTCAATCCCCAGTGTCTACATAAACCAGGTGCACGAAGTGACACATGCATCTGGACTTTGTTTGCAGTGGGGCAGGAAGCCCTGGCACATACCCATACTTACTCTCTCTGTCTGCCTCTATCTCTCAAATAAATAAATGAAATTTTACACACACACACATATATATCATATATATGTATGTATATATATGGAAATAGGGCTAGAGAAATGGATTCCCCAGTATCCACGTACAGCCAGATGAACAAGGTGGCGCACATGTCTGAAGTTTGTTTGCAGTGGCCCATTCTCTCTCTCTGCCTCTTTCTCTCGCTCACACACACTCTCTCTCAAACAAGTAAAATATTCTTTTAAAAAGGGAATTAAAATGGAAGCCTGGTGTGGTGGTACACACCTTTATTCCCAGAACTCAGGAGGCAGAGGCAGGAGGATCCCTGTGAGTTTGAGGCCAACCTGGGACTACAGAGTGAGTTCCAGGTTAGCCTGGGCTAGAACAAGACCCTACCTGAAAACAAACAAAAAACACACAAAAAAGCAGAAAAGAAATTAAAATGGAATATATCATTAGCTTAACTTCATGCAACTGGTGCCAGTCAGCCATGCTTGTGTTATAGATTGTTAGGCTCACCGCACAGCAATCTTAGTTTACAACCACAGAATAAAAGACAAGCCAGATGTGAGCGTCCCACAAGACTCCCTAGAGACATGACCCTCCATGCTTAATGAGAACAAGAAGGGAAGAAATTGAATTCAAGAGGGACTTCCCAGATTTAGGGACATGAGCAAGAACAGGGGTACACAAACCCAGCGAAACAGCTCACGGGGTTATTCTGCTTCCTGGATGGTCACTCACTCCAGGGAGGGAAGTATTTTGGGTTTATTCAGGTAAACGAGTGGTTAAGAATGCTGTAGCTACATTCGCAAGCTACTGCAGAAGGAAGGGAAAGAGAAAAATAAAATTTTTGTCTCTCTTTTGACTTAGTGGTTTTGCACCTTGTTGGTGTGTCACAAAGCAGGGGTACATCAATCTCTTAGGGTATTCATACCCTCTTTTGGGATAGACTGTCTCAGTCAGTTTTGGGTATTTCAGACTGTGAGGGCATCATGGTACCTAAGAAGTCTACACTTTTGTTTAGATGAGGAATATTGCTAAATAGACTGAAGAGGTCTTAGGGACACAAAGGACACTAAAATGCTGAGGCTATGGCTCAGTGGTTAAAGGCACTTCCCTGCTAAGCCTGCAATGCCTGCTGACCTGGGTTCGATTCCCTAGTACCCACATAAAGCCAGCTGTACAAAGTGGCACATGCATTTGGAATTCACCTGGTGTGCCCAGTCTCTCTATTTCCTCACAAACAAATAAAAATATCTTGAAAATGATACTGGAACCCCAAACCATTTATAAGAATACTGGAAACTCCTTTTCATGGCTTTTGGAATTTACATGCCTGACTCAATCCTTAAGGTAATCAAGTCTGGCCCTGTTTGGATTTACCATAGGAAACATGACCCCTTACTAAAAAGGTTATAACTAGAAAAAGAACCCCTTATTTGGAGCTGGGATATATAGAGAGGGTTGAGATAAATAAAGTAACAATGTGGATTTAAAACTTGTTTGTGGGCTGGAGAGATGGCTCAATGGTTGAGGCGCTTGCTTGCAATGCCTAATGCCCCCGGTTCGATTCCCGAATACCTAATACCCACATAAAGCCAGATGCACAGTGGCACATACATCTGGAGTGCACTTGTAGCAGCTGGAGGCCCCGGTGTGTTCTCTGTCTCTCTCTACTTGAAAATAAATAAATAAAATATTTTTTTAAAAACGTTTTTGCTTGATTTTGAGACATGGTCTACTGTATTCCAGGCTGCCATCAAACTAATTATATAGCTGAGTATGACCTTGAACTCATGACCTCCAGCTTCCACCAGTGTTGGTATTGCAGGTGTGCACCACCGTTCCCAGTGTATGTGATGCCAGAGTGAACCCAGGACTTTGTGCACACTAGGCAAGCACTCTAGCAATGAATCTCCATCCCCAGCCCTTACTTTTTATTCTAAAGGATGAAGATGTGAGCAGGGTGAGGTAGGTCAAGTGCGTGGAGCACCTGTGCCCTTTGCAGGGGTCCCACCTTCAAGGAACTTCCGCACGTTCCACTATCTGGAAGATTCTCGAGCTCTGTCTTACTGGAGTTTGTGGAGACTCTAATGTATTGCATACGTATGCTTGTTTACGTCCTTGGGCATGGCTGGTCAATTTAAACTTTAGCTGGGGTGGGGGCTATAGAGGTAAAAGTGTTAGGCTGTGTGACTCTTGTGTCTTTGGGGTCTGTAAAGAGGTAAGTGAATCACAAGATTTGAGAGAGAGGCAAAATCCCTCAGTAAGTCAGGATAAATATTTTTATTTGCTATTAAACAAATCAAGCCATGTAAAAAAGCACCTTATGACAGTGGAGTGTTCAGCTCTGAGACATCTCTATCACAACCTCCGAGGCTGGAGATCCATTTCAGAAGAGGAGGTGGAAAGAATGTAAGAGCCAAAGAAAGGGGAGGACTGCTTACAATGTAATCTTCCAGACACAAAATGGGCTTGATGTTCATGACCTCGCAGTGCCTGGAACTACCTACACAAGACCTTCATAATAGGAGGAAAAGACGATGACATAAAAATAGAAAAGAGAGGGCTTGGAGAGATGGCTCAGAAGTTAAGGCACTTGCCTGCAAAGCCTAATGACCTGGGTTGGATTCCCCAGTGCCCATGGAAAGCCAGATGCATAAACTGGCACATGCATCTGGAGTTTGTTTGCAGTGGTTAGAGGACCTGGCATGTCCATTTTCTCTCTGTGTGTCTCTGTCTCTCTCTCTTGCAAATAAATAAATAGACTAGAAGAGAGACTAATCAGAAAGAAGAGGGGATTCAATGGAGGGTGGATTTGAGAGGGGGAGAAAGAGGTTAGGAGGGAAAATTATCATGGTTTATTGTCCATAGTTATAGAAGCTGTGAATAAAAAGTTTAAGAAAATGACAATCTAAAAATGCAATTGGAATGGAGAGATGGCTCAGCAGTTAAGGCACTTGCCTCCAGTGCCTAAGGCCCTAGGTTCAATTCCCCAGGACCCACATAAGCCAGACTCACAAGGTGGTGGCCCTGGTTCTCTCTCTCTCTCTCTCTCTCTCTCTCTCTCTCTCTCTCTCTCTCTCTCTCTCTATCTCTCTCTCTCTGCCTCTGCTTGAAAATGAATAAATAAAATATTTAAAAAGCACTTTACATAAAGGCAGGTTGCTGCTATGTGCTTATGACTGGGTGACAGGAGGATTGCTTTCAAACAAGAGCTCTTAATTGTGTCCCCGAGGGGTGGCTGTGGGAGGAGTGATAATGATTAGATGGTGAACAAATGTGTGTGTGTGCACGCGTGTGTGTACGTGCATGTGTGTGTGTGGAGTGTTTATTGTGTGAGTTTCCTTATTGTGCAGATGCATGGACCCATGCCTGAGTGTGTAGAGACCAGCGGAGAATATTGACCTCCTCTGTCACTTATCTGTGTATGTCCTTGAGACAGAGCCCAGAGCTCGGCTCAGCCCCAGTGATTCTCCCGTCTCCCCTCCACCCACAGCACTGGGGTTACAGGGTTATGGATGTGTGGTCGCACCTAGCTTTCTATACGGGTGCTGGGGAATGGAGGCCCCCGAGCTCAAACGGCAGGTGCTCTTAGGTAAACTGAGCCCTGTCCCCAGTACCTAAATGTAGAACTTTCACTAATGTTTCCTTCCAATGGCTCAAAAACGTGGGAAGAAAAACCAGGCATAGTGGCACATGCCTGTAATCCCAATATTCTGGAGGCAGAGACAGGAGGGCTGAGAGCTCGAGGCCATCCTAGACAACATAGGCAAGATCCTGTACCAACAAATGTCAAGCAAGCAAGCAAGCTAACGACCAAAACCCCTCAGAGTATGGGAGGCTGAGCTAGGAGGATTGCCATGAGTTTGAGGCCAGTCTGGACTACAGAGTGAGTTCGAGGTCAGCCTGGGCTAGAGTGAGATTTTACCTCAACACCCTCTTTCCCACTTCAAAACAAACACCTCAGAGGTAACTGCATATGGGCACCCATGCTTCCTCTGCCTCACCCTCCAACAGGGCTCATACTGGCAGTGGCATGAGCAAGGAATGCTGGGATTGTAGCAGACCAAAGAAAGGCCAGAATTCTGATATTGAGGGTTTGACTTCACAGAAGGGCTTTTGAGATTTCCGGACAAGTTGATCCAAAGCTGCCTGCACATTCCTAAGGGTAAAGACTAGGAACATAGACAGGAAGCCCCAGTATGACCGCAGAGCCCAGGAAGTGGAGGGCACTTCTGTCATAGTCAGCCTCTGACCCTGGCTGCCCTTTCTGAGTGTGCTGGTTTGAATCAGATGTCCCCCATAAAGTCGTGTGTTCTGGATGCTTGGTACCCAGCTAGTGGGAATTTGGGTGGTGGAGCCTTGCTGGAGGAGGGCCAGCTCCCCCTTGTTCTGCTCACCCTCCAGCTGCTGTTTCCCACCTGCTGTGGCAGAGGTGGTGTCCAGCCTCTGCTCTGGCATCTTTCCCCTGCTATCATGGAGCTTCCCCTGGAGATGGTAAGCCACAATTAAAGAAAACTTTTCTCCCATCAGCTGCTTTGGGTCCAGTGTTTTGTCCCAACAACGAGAAGGTAACTACAATGCTCTACCTCAGTTTCTTCCCCAATAAAAGTTCACACTTCTTTGAGCTGGGATACCTTTCCAAGTGAGTCTGTGGTAATCATAGAAGTAGCTAATCTATTTGGACTTGAGGTGTCCTGTGGTCTGGATGTTTGGGTCCCCCCAAATCTATGTGTTGTGATCCTAACACACCTGAAGGTAATGCTATTAGAGATGAGGTCTTTGGGAGGTGATTGGCTTATGGAATGAGGCTTTCATGAATGCAATCAGTAGCCTTACAAAAGAGGCCTCAGAGACACCCTTTGTTCCTTCTGTATTGTGAAGACACAGCAGGAAAATGCTGAGGCCAGAAGCAACTTCATCGAGGCACAGAAGCTCCCTTGACCTTGGACCTTGGACCTCTCAGCCTCCAGAACTATGGGAAATAGTTGTATTTTTTTCAATAAGCTACGCAGTTTATGTCACTTTATTATACCCGCCACAGAATACATAGCATGAAAGCAAGACCTTCACCTTGATCTGCTTTTCTTGACCCCAGACAGGTCTTTATGGAAGCATCTTCCAGGGCACAGGGGGAGAGCACTGAATTAGGAATGACTTATGCCTGAGCCAGTTCCGACATTCTGCCCAGGCCCAGGTCCAGGCCCAGAAGGACACACTGCCTCTGCCGAATGTTGAAAAGTTGACGATGAAATGTTTACCCTTGTCAAAACTCCAGAGGAGCCTCCAGCCTTTGGACTGAACTTTTGGGTGTGGCCTGTTCTGTTTCTAGGCCCTTCCAGAATAAGCAGGAGCATCCATGGATTTAGTCAGCCTCTCTGTGGCAAGTGCAATTATACAGTGGGGTGAGGCATTGGGCCAGGACGTTACATGAAGCAGGCATCCTGGGGAACAGTGACAAATGAGCACGGGTTGTCTGCACATGGCGGGCAGCCAGTAGCAACCAGCTGGGCTCCACTTCCTGATGCATGTGACAGCTCCAGACCTGTGACATACTCATGCTGGGGTGAATGATCTTCAGAACAACAGGGGGGGGATCAATATCTTCACCCCTGTTGTTATCATGTCAGTTACAGCATCCATTACTCAACTGTCATGGACCTTCCAGCCCATGAATGCAGGGGTAAGGACAGGTAAGCAGAACAGACCCAGGGGGAATCCCTGATCTACCTCTCACTAGCTGCGGCATACCTGTCTAGTTAGAACTTCACTTTTCTCAGCCATACAATGGAGAGAAAGCACGTGATGGGTGTCGCTGAGGACTGGAGATGGGGTTATCTGGCCAGAATGCATAGAGCAGATGTTCAATAAGAGATCCGTCCTTTCTGTTTTCAGCATCTTTAGTCTCCTTAAAGAAACGGGTTGGGCTGGAGAGATGGCTCAGTGGTTTTGGCACTTCTCTGCAAAGCCTAAGGACCTGAGTTTGATTCTCCAGTACTCACGTAAAGCCAGATACAGAGTGGAGTTTGTGCTCTGCCTCTTTCTCTCTCCCTCTCTCTAGTAAATAAAATATTTTTAATAAAGAAATATGTAAAATCCCAACATTGTGGAGGCAGAGGAGGAGGGTCACTGTGAGTTTGAGGCCAGCCTGGGACTACAGAGTAAGTTTCCAGGTCAGCCTGGGCTACAGTGAGACCCTACCTCAAAGACAACAAAAACAACAACAGTAACAAAAACAAAAACCAAATGACAACAACAACAACTACAACAACAAAAACCAAATGGGTCAAGAGAAAGTTTGTGCTTACATCAACTTTGTGATCTGTGTGGAGGATGATATTAATTACTTATTTTTCTTTATTTTCCAAGTTTTCTTTAGGGAAAAAACTTCACAAGTGATCATGTGTATCAGGATGTTTTACCTGCCTAATATTTGAATAAAATTGAGATTCAGAAAAATGACAAGATACAGCTCCTTTTCAGTAGGCTAATTTCTCTAAAGTACAAAATGTTCCCAGATATACATCTTATAAAAATACACCATATGCATATAATAAGAGTATATTTTACAGCATCAAGGATTGAACATAAGGTTTTGCACATAAAAAATTTGGGGTGAGGATATAGCTTAATTTTAGAGTATTTGCCTAGTGCTGTATCTTGTACTTGGTTACCAGTACCCCAGAACCACCACCACACACACACACACACACACACACACACACACACCACACACACACATTCTTTTTAAAAAATATTTTGTTTATTTATTGTTTATTGTGAGGAGAGAGAAAAAGAAAGAGAGAGAGAGAGAGAGAATGGGCACACAGTCTTACTCTGAGCTCCGAGACAAAGGAAGCGGTCCCGTGTGAAAACCTACAAGGAATTAGCATATTCTTAAATTTCTGAGCTTGCTGCATGGTCAGCTCCATGTGTATTGTTGCCATAACGCTGCATGTGACCAAATGTCCTTGACTTGACCTTGTGGGAATATGTAAACCGTGGGACTCAAGGAGGGATGTTTGTGGGAGGAGGGGATCATGTGATATGGAACAGAGTATTTGCAATTCCCTGACTCAAGAATGACTTCTGGGAAGTGGCCAGAGGTGACTCCACAAAAGATCCTGCTGGCCCTACAAAGAGCAGACCTTTGATGGGGATGGCACTGTGCCAGCCTGGCAGGAAGTGGGAAGCAGGGGTGCTGACTTTAGGTCCTGTCTCCAGGCTAGCTTCAGACACGAAGCTCCTTCAGGAAAGCAAGAACACCGATGATGTGCCTCCTTGCACTGGGATATGGAACTTGTTTATTGCTGTTAAGGCAAGGTGATTTTTTAAAACAATTGTATTTAATTTGTAAAAGAGTATTTTTATTTATTTGCAAGCAGAAAGAGATAGAAAAGAGGCAGACAGAGAGAATGGGCGCACCAGGGCCTCCTGCCACTGCAAACAGACTACAGATGCATGGGCTACTTTGTGTATCTGGCTTTACTGGGGAATTGAACTCTGGATGTTGGGCTTTGCAGGCAAGTGCCTTAACCATTTAGCTATCTCTCCATCCCCTAAATTTAATTTTTTATTAATTATGAACTTTACTGTATGAACACAAGGCATATTGGTCATGTTCCCATCAGGTTATATTCTCATATACCCTTTCTCTCACCCCTTTCCCTGCTTTGTGGGGTGATTGGCATTCACTGTGGGGTCCTGAGAAAGCCTGCATTAAGGAGGCCAGGGGAGTGGAGAGAGGCCTTGCTGGGCAAGCAGAAAGGCCCTGTCCCAGCCGGCAATCCCAGACTGGGGAGGCTGAGATAGGGAGACCCCAGGGAAAACAGGCTAACTAGACTTGCTGGATCTACGAACTCTGAATTCAAGTGAAAGCTGTAAATAAAGAGGAGAGCAACCCAGGAAGTCACCCAGTGTCAACCTCAGGTTTCCACATGCACACATACATGTTCACACCCCTCACACACTCAGGCAAAAAGAAAGACAACATCAGAAGCAAATGTATGGAGGAACTTGCTATTCAGTATCTCTCAGCGATCAGTTTTGTAATAAAACCTATCTGCTCCCTCTCAATATGTTTTTGTAAACATACATTATCAATGTTGAGGTTTATTCAAAGAATTGTATGTTCATCTTTAAAAGACAGACAACACCTGTGAGGTACAAGGATCTCAGGACAGTTCATCAACCTATGGAGAATATTTTAGCTTTGCTATCCATGGAGGTTACCCCAACAGATTTAAGTTTAACCTCAAGTCCACCATGTGTACAAGTTACTGCAATCCAAAAGAGATAGACTCCTCTGGGTGTGGGTCAGGGTTGGAATAGGAGAGGAATAACTTTTGGGCATCTGCAGCTGTAGGAAGGGCTTGTACTCTCTTAATTTTGTTTACATAAGAGGAGAAAAAGAAAGCCACATGTCTCTTTGAAGCCCTAGGGGACTGTTTTCACTGTGAGCACACACAGAAAGTCTGAGATTATTGCTGGAATTCCGGTTTCACCATTTATTGTCATTGGGTTTAATGTCTGCTTTGCATTTGGAATAAAGATTCATTCATTCCAGTGCTAAGAAATAAAGAATCCTATTGTTTTCTTGCCCAAATTTTTCCAAGACCATCCTTTCGCCCCTCCAACCCTCCCAAGGCTGACAAGCCCAGATAGCATCTTGTTCAGTCCTACCATCTGGGCTCCCAAGGGACACTGTCCCCTTTCTTGTCAGAGCTTTTCTGACAGACTATTCTGTTAGGGGAGATCTACTCCCCCCGGGTTCAGAAACCTCATCTCTTTTGCAAAGACCCTTAATAACCTCTATGGATTGCCAAGCCAGTCTTACTGTAAGTCCCCATCCAAAGGCATTTAATAGGTAGAGTGACAATGAGCCCTCTGGATCCACAGAAGGAAAATGAGTGTAACTGTTTTACATGCTGTGACATGTTTCACCCCAGAACATTCCTTGATTACCCACAAGAATTAAGGCCAATTTAATTAAAATGAACAGAGATGTGTGAAAAAATAATAAGCAAAAGAGGTTTTGAGTAAGTTGGTTATCTCGTCTCCAGGGGCTATGGTCTAAACAAATCCTCCTTCTCTTCCTTAACAGAATGTTCTCATTCACTTGAAGGATTTATTTCCAACTGTCATGAAAATGTTCATGTTGGCATTTCCACATCCCTTTCACATCTGCCGTCCTCAACATTCCTCACTCCCCAAGGGCCTTCCTTGGCTCACAGATCTCCTGGCTTCCAACTTCAGAGAAAGTCAAAGATGTGTGCCATCCCACACCTCTCCTGTCACACAAAGGTCGTTTCCTCCAGTGTCCGGCTGGTCCCTCCTTTTGAACTCCTCAGCCAAATGTTTCCACCCGGAACTTGTTCCGAGTTATTTCTGCTCTGTGCTTTCCTCTGTTGACTCCATTTTCATGAGTCAGTAATATACTCCGCTCTCTCAACCTGGTATGTGTGGTGGTAGTATATGTGTGGTGTACACATGAGTATGTGTAGATGCGTGCACACCCCATAGATGTTCATGTGGAGGCTAGAGGAGATCACTGGGTCTCTTCTCTACCATTCATCCACACGTTTCCTTGAGACGAAGTCTCTCACTGGTCCAGGAGCTTGTCATTTTGGGTCAGACTAGCTGGCCTGTGAGCCCAGCAGTTCTCCAGTTCTCTGACCTCTGAGCCTCACAAGATTGGGGTTATAGACATGTGAGGCCCACCTAGCACAGGGGTGCTGGAAAATCAGACTCAGGGGTCTCAGCCCTCAGCCAGTGCAGCCTGCACTATTTTCTGCTGCTCTCTTCCTGAACCTGTGTCTTCCTACCATTCTCCTCAGACTCTTCCTTCTCTTTATTTTTCCTTTGGAAGATTATAGCAGACATCTCTACTTCTGTGGACATTTGCATACTACATTTTCCTTTTTTAAATTATATCTTTATTATCCATAATTAGATACACTGAATGAGCAAATAATATGTTGGTGTCCCCAATTCCCCAATTTCCCTCTTCCCTGTCCCCAATCAGCTGGGTATCCTCCTCCGTGGGCAGTCTGGATCAGTCCATGGGGCAGAGGGTTATGGATAGCCTAGGAGACAACCTGGTTCCACCCCCCTTTATATGTTGTTACTGAGGGGGCCATGTCTCTGGATATTCTCCTGCACCATGGCTCTTACACTCTTTCTGCCCCCTCTTCCGCTCAGTTCCCTGAGTCATGGTGGGTGAGTATTAAGGCTGCTTTATTGTTGAGGCCTTAGTGGTCTCTGTACTTTTGCTTTAGGTTGTATTGAAGATGATTGGTGTCTGTCTGTCTGGCTTATCATGGGTTGACTGATTGGCTGTGGATATAGGTCTCTTGCTTATCCCACCACTCTCTGCAGGGTTCCATGTGGAGCCTCCACGGTAGGTCTGGGGTAGCTCATCTCTTACCAGGATGTCAGCTATCGTCCTGTGGCTTGTTGGTAGGGTTGGAAGAGCCACAGTTCTCTCGTTGCCTTTTGAAAAATACAAATAGAATCTCCATCAGAGAGTGAGATCAGTATAGGTTACCTGAGATACACATTTCTGAATTGGCTAGATTCTATTGTGAGTAGCCTCTTCGTAGTTCACTTGTTGGACTGGTTTGAGCAGATGGAGATGGCACAGAAAGAAAGATCTTTGGGTCAAACTGCTGCCCGTTTACCTGCAATTGTTTGAGAGATGACAACCATTGAGATTCAGCCAGCTGATCTGCATTGGAACAACAGGAAGAATGCGGACTCTTTGACGTAAGGGGCCTGAATGTTTTGATCCCCCCTGGATTAACAAGTTGGTAGCCCACCTGGTTCTGTGGAATGGAGATTGGTTAGAAAGAGAGGGTCATTGGATTTGCAACACAGTTTTGTTTTTGAAAAATGGCCATCAGCAATGTGAAACAGGCGTTCTAGATTGCCTGCATGGAAGCCCGATGGAGCCATGAGGTTGAACTGTGGGTTGCAATGGAGACCCAATAACATGCCAGGACTATGGATGGGTGCCAAGGCAAGCTGCCAGCACTGAATGAAGTTTTCCCGGACTGTGAGTAGCTGAGCTGGAGAAGCGGAATCGGATCTCCAAGAGACTTGTTATTGGTTAGAATCATTGAACTTGGAGTTAGAGATTGATGGTGCCCTTCTTGTTTAACATCTTATATTGGTTCAATCTGTTTTTTCTATGCCTCATGTTTTGCAGTGTGAATGTTCTGTGCCATTATGGATTTATTTTTGGTATTATGGCTCAGTTGAAAGCTGTGAGGACTTGAGTTGAGCTGAACACATTGTGTTTACATCATGTATTATTATTAGTTTGTGGGGACCAGGGGCAGACTTTCATGATTTGATCCAGGTGTCCCCACAAACAAATCAATGGGTTCTGGATAATGGATCCTCAGCTGATGGCAGTTTAGATTTTACAACCTTGATGGAGCTGTGTTGCTGGGGCGGGCTTTTGGGGATTATAAGTCAGCTTCCCCTTGCCAGTGTTTGGCACACCTTCCTGCCACTGTTTCCAGTGCTGTGGCAGAGGTGATGTCCACCCCTCTGCTCATGCCATCATTTTCCCTGCCAGGATGGAGTCTCCCCTCGAGTCCATAAACCAAAATAAACCCATTCCTCCACAAGCCGCTTTTGTTTGGGTTCTTTCTGTGCAGCAACTAGAAAGCTGACCACAACACTTGTAAAGTGAATCTCTATTTGGGGGCTCAAGATTTTGGTTCCCAAAGAATTTTTCCCTGAGTCCCAATTCCAGTTAAGGGCTCCCCATCACTGAATGGATTACTTGGCCAAATTTAAAGCTGTTGATTACCTCCCCCAGGCTTTGGTGCCTCCATTGCACAAGTGATCACTTCTTGGTTCACTGTTCTTTCCCAGAAGGAAGTGTGTTCAGCCTACTCATGGTGACACACTGTGTTTCATGTGAGTGGTCTCTGTTTACTCCAGCTGTCGTTTGACCAGCTTCCCCTGGCAGCTTATGCAGTGTTGGGTAGTGAGAGAGAGTCAAGGATCCCTGGTCCCCTGCGGTTGAGCCTGTCTCACCAGCCAGCAGGAGACAGGCACCATGAGGAAAGGTGAACGCGCAGCCGGAGCCCCACATACACTCGAAGCTGGGAGAAGTGTCCAAGCAGATCTCAAACTTTATTCCAATATCCAAAAAAATATATAACCCAAGGATGCATTGTATTGTCTTATCTCTTTCACAAAGGGGGCTCAGGAAACAAGAACACAGCTACAGGAACTCAGGCAGCAAAGCTTATTAGCACTTTTATCACCTCTGCCTCAGGGGACACAGGTGTGCTAGGATTAAAGGTGTGTGCCCCCATGCCCAGCTTCTTTCTAAAACTTAGTTCAAGGTTACTAAAACTTAGTTCAAGGTTACTCAGCTAGGCTGGGGCACATGTCACCCTTTTTTGTTTGTATGCAGGAGAGTTTGGCCACACACCCTGGGACCACCTCATACTTGTCATTATTGTGGGGGGAGTTTAGCTCCAAACAGAACCCCTCAAACTCCAGAACAAGGAGCGAGCCTTCAAAGTGGGCCCCTCATATCCTGAGAGAAAATTACTGTTGGGGGAGACAATATTTGGACCCTCAAAGCCATGAGCTGTATCTCACTGACTTAAAAGCAATTAGCCTAGCCATGGAGACTGTATGAACCAAGATTGAGGAGGCTCTATCCTGCTCTCTGAGCCCCTTTGCTAGTTTAAGTTCTGTTTGAACTTTTTAAGGGAATCTACATTAACTCCTGTATGATTAACAAAAGTATAATACAAAAGCACAATATTTTTTAGTCCCCCCTACCTTAAGAAATAATATAACATATAGTATAATATTTTTAGCCCCTAAGGAATAACATAGAACATAGTATAATACTTTCTCACCCCCAAGAAATAACATAAAACATAGTATGATACTTTTTCATCTGCAAGAAATAACATAACACATTTAGTCCTTGTCTATTTTGGAGGACCACTCCAGACAAAGATTTTAACAGTTGCTTGAAGGGAGTTTTGATTAGACTCTGTTAATGTCCATCTCTGCTCCAGCAATACCAAGTCTCAGGGTAAAGGCCAGGGTAGCTGTTTCTTGTCCTTCTCAGCAGAGTGGGGGTGATGGACTGCGGAGGCAGGGTGCCATTTAGCTGCAGCAGCGGCTTCTGTGGGGGCAGGGCATCATTCTGGCTGCATAGATTTGGGAGCAGCTGCTTCAAGTCCTGTCGGTTGTAAAGATGACTGCACTCTGGACCTTTAGAAGACATGGGAGGCAACTTGTATCCTCAAGGGTCCCCACATTCCTGTAAAGAAGCACAAATGTCTTGCTTTGCAGGTATCATCCGCAAGCGATTATTCATGTGGGGCAGGTCTCCCCAATGGGAAAGACACAGCCAAATCCTCTCCCAGGTCCTTGGCAACCTTGTGTGGGGTTTCACTACTAAACGTATATAATTTCCCCCTCTCTTGAGGACACCCCAATTGCTGTTGGGAAATGGGGATGAAGAAATCTCTCTCTGGTCTTTTTCCTGTTGAATAGGACATGAAGTTAAGGCAACTGGGGGGTATTCCTCAGAGAGGGGAGGGTCCCTAGCTAAGGCCCATGAGAGAAGCCCAATAGCCATATCATACATTGCCAAGATTTTGTCCTGTCTCACATTGTGAGGCAGGAGGTGGGGTGACTCCCCCAGAAGTGGGGAGTGTTTCACATAGGGTGTCCAGTGGAGAATGGTTCACCGTCAGGTTGCTGTCCACTGTGGAAACTCAAATCTATCCCCAGAATTGTATATTGAATGGCATCGTATCCTCTGATATGGTCTGAGATGGTTCCTGCATGGCTTGCAAAGCATAAGACATATATTAATAGAGTTATTAAGAAGAGATATATATACAGCATGTTTTCTTAATAACAGCACAAGTGTTACAATATCTTATGATTGTTACTATAGACAAAACATAGTTTTGGAAGCATTTTTAGCAATAAGTCCATATATAGAGATCTAACCTGGAAGTCACCAGATCAAGAGCAGTCTAGAAAGACAGTATCTATGTTTGATAACATACCAATTATTTAGGAAGGTTTGGAAACTCAAAGTGTAGAGGCTGAAATAGTTTTCCTCAGATGTCTGAACTTGTACCCTGGAGTAGGAAATGTAAAGAGTTAGTTTATATACACAAAATAAGACAATTGTTGAAATAATATCTTAGATGGAGACTCTGTGATTATCCACAATGAAGCAGAGTCCAGTCCTGTTAAATCAGAACAGCTGAATTCTAATATCAATCTGATTTTGAAAAAGAAAACATGTGACAACCAATGTTGTTAGCTTACCATTAGGCTTTAATTAACCTGATATATAGTAATGATTCTTATAAACATAAGACAATTATGTTTTATCCATGACAGAAATTATATAAAAGCGGGGCTGGAGAAATGGCTCAGCGGTTAAGGTACTTGCCTCCAGTGCCTTAGGCCCCGGGTTCAATTCCCCAGGACCCACATAAGCCAGACCCACAAGGTGGTGGTCCTGGTGTACTCTCTCTCTCTCTCTCTCTCTCTCTCTCTCTCTCTCTCTCTCTCTCTCTGCGCTTAAGAACTGAATAAATAAAATATTTTTTAAAAAAAGAAATTATATAAAAGCTTAAGTTCCTTCAACCTATTTACCTAATAGAAGGATATAAGCCACAATGGCTGAAATTAAACCTTAAGTTGCATAAGTCCAGTGATGACCATTTGATAGCATTAGCATGAACAAATAGAAACCATTTAAACCCACAATGTTTTTAAGATGTGAGAACCTTATTTTAGAAAATTAATACCAGTAAGCAACCTTTATCTTAAAAACTTAATTTGTCCAATAATTTATATATTGGCAAACAAATATAGCTAGTCCTAGGGCATTCTCCCCCCTTTTTTAGTTATAAGCAAGCAGAAAACATATAGTACTTACAGCAGACAATGTGAACCATTTAGCAATGGATGAAAAAAGAAACCTTATTTTTATTTTTTCTTTTGACTCAGTTTACCCATATAATCATGGACTCTAGCATCACAAGGAGGACACAAATCTCCTCATTACATAAAAATGTCTAATTTCCTATTAATAAGGATGTCTAATTCTTATTACTTATTTTATATAATTTAATAGTTAAGTCAGATTGGTATGATTTCTCTAAATTCTATATAAGGTAAATATGTGTTAGACACCAATTCTATAAAAGCCATCTATATGTACTGGTTCTCAATCTTGGACTAAATAATAATAGAAAAATCAAGATATTATTGTGCTCAATCTGACTCTGTATTCAAAAGAGCTCATTGGATACAGAACCAGAAACAGACATATTTCCAATACTTCCTCATAAACTGGTCTGGCCAACTGGTTTATTGACGAATGCAAGGGAAATAAAATGAGGAGATTTGTGTCCTCCTTGTGATGCTAGAGTCCATGATTATATGGGTAAACAAAGACATTCTCAGCTTCTGGGTTGCTGGAGGCTGAGGATTTACCCAGTAGTCATAAGGATATTAGAGTACACACAGAGGCTGGCAATAAATGGTGATTTGTGCAACTAATGCAGCCCAAGATAATTTGGCTCTGAACTTGAAGCATTTTAACTCTCTATAATCATCAAAGTTCTAATCAGTTAATCAGCCTTGTAGGATGTTTAATGAATGTACAAATTTGTTTTTTTTTTGGGGGGGGGACTTCATTTCACATTTTAGAAGACTTTATAGTTGTCAGCTCAAAGAATCATTTTAATCTTTTGTTATTTGACTTTTTTAAATAGAGCCTCAGTTAGTACAGGCTGACCTCAAACTTGGTATGTAACTGAAGCTGGCCTTGAACTCCTAATTTGCCTCCCTATACCTTCTATGTACAGGGTGTAGAAATGTATACCACTATACCCAGCCTTTATTTGACTATTAAAATTATGTATGTATGTATGTATGTATGTATGTATGTATGTATGTATGTATTTGAATGTATGTATTTGAGAGAGAGAGAGCAAGGGGTGAGAGAATGGGCATGCCAGGACATCCTACCACTGCAAATGAACTCCAGAGGCATACTATTTGTGCATCTGGCTTTATTCAGTACTGGGGAATCGAACCCAGACCATCAGGCTTTGCAAGCAAGCACTTACATTCTTTTTTTTTTATTCATTTTCAAGCAGAGAGATACAGAGAGACAGAGAGACAGGGAACCAGGGCCACTACCTTGTGGATATGGCTTATGTGGGTCCTGGGGAATTGAACCCAGGGCCTTACACACTGGAAGCAAGTGCTTTAACCGCTGAGCCATCTCTCCAGCCCAGCAAGCACTTACATTCTTATTTTCATGACACACCTCTCAATGTTCCCTCTGCCTCGTCGACTCTCCCTCCTTGCTCTCATCCACCAGTGCTCTGTTTCTCTGGGACTTTGAGTCCTGTCTCTGTCTTTTTGTTCTTTCTTTCATGCCTATGGTTCCTCCTTCCACCCGCACATTGCCGATCCTTTTATTTATATCTGGACCCCTATGCTCCCCCGTCTCCTCCTAGGTCTGTCTTTTGTGGATGTCGCATGTATATGCAGGTCCAACTGTATATAAACCAAATAGCTCGCTGTTTCCCCTACAAGCCACACTCTTACCAAGAGACGGGTACCAGCGCCCATCTCCCTAAGTCAGAAATCCCCAGAGCATCCTAGCTGGGCTCTTTCTTTCGCCTTCTGCGGCCAGTTAACAATTTTTGTCGACTTGACTTTCACAGCATCTCTGTTCTGCATTTGTCACTGTTCTTTAATGCTATTCTTGCCTTTATTCTTAGATTATTAAGATGTTCTTTTCACCTCCAACTTTTTTTCTGTTCATCTGTAATCTATCTCACAAAACAGCTGGAGTGAACTTCCTTCTTTTTAGAGTTCCTCATTGAGGAAGGAAAAAAGAAAGAAAAACTGGCTACTTCTGGTGCAGTTCATATCCCCTATCCTATGGACAGATCCAGGATGTGCACCAAGGGAGGACCCCAGTGGGAGGGAAACGGGGACACACTCACAAGATTAGCTCATAAAATGTATTTACTTATTCATAATAAAGATATCTTAAAGAAAACATGAGTTCTCCATTGACTTTGTTGTTGTTGTTTTTTCAAGTAGGGTCTCACTCTAGCCCAAGCTGACCTGCACTCACACTCTAGTCCCAGGCTGGCCTTGAACTCACAGTGATCCTCCTGCCTGAGTGTTGGGATTAAAGGCATGCACCACCACACCTGGCTGAGTACCCTTGACTTTTGTTGCTGTTTGTTTTGTTTTAACTGGGTCTACTAGGTAGCTATGGCTGGTTTAGAACTCAGAATACTCCTGCCTCAGCCTCCACAGTGCTGGGATTATAGCCATTATGCCTAGCTCCTTTTTATAGTTTTTCAGATTAGGCCCATAATCCTCAGTGGGGTGAGTAAAGCCTGAAGTCACCCAGCTCCAGCCTCACCCCTCAGTTCTCCAGTTGGCCTATCACTCAAACCTCATACACTCACCCAAGACAAAGATATATTTTTAGGGCTGGAGATATGGCTTAGTGGTTAAGGTGTTTGCCCACAAAGCAGAAGGATCTGAGTTTGATTCCCCAGTGCCCAAATGAAGCCAGATGCACAAGGTGGCGCATGTGTCTGGAGTTCATTTGTAGTGGCTGGAGGGTTTGGCACACCCATTCTCTCTCTCTGTCTGCCTCTTTCTCTTTCTCAAATAAATAAGTAAAATATATTTATAAAAAAGATATGTTTTTAAAAATATTTGGGTTTATTTTCAAGGAGAGAGAGAGAGAGAGAGAGAGAGAGAGAGAGAGAGAGAGAGAGAGAGAGAGAGAGAGAGAGCTAGCCAAGGCCTCTTGCCACTGCAGACAAACTCCAGACACATACACCACACGTGTATCTGGCTTTATGGGCGAACCCAGGCTGTCAGGCTTTTCAAGCAAGTGACTTTAATAATTGAGCCATCTCTCCAGCCCTACACAGATATCTTTTAGCTTTAAAATTTTTTTTCTTTTTTTTTTAAAATATTTTATTTATTCATTTTCAAGCAGAGAGATACAGGAGATAGATGTTGAGAGAGAGAGAGAGAGAGAGAGAGAGAGAGAGAGAGAGAGAGAGAGAGAGCACCAGGACCACCACCTCGTGGGTCTGGCTTATGTGGGTCCTGGGGAATTGAACCCAGGGCCTTAGGCACTGGAGACAAGTGCCTTAACCGCTGAGCCATATCTCCAGCCCGAAAATTTTTTTTCTTTATTATCCATAATTAGATACATTGAGCAAATAATGTGTTGGTGTCCCCAGTTCCCCGATTTCCCTCTTCCCTGTCCCCAATCAGCTGGGTATCCTCCTCTGTGGGCAGTCTGGATCAGTCCATGGGGCAAGGGGTTATGGACAGCCTAGGAGTCAACCCGGTTCCACACCCCTTTGTATGTTGTTACTGAGGGGGCCATGTCTCCGGATATTCTCCTCCACCATGGCTCTTACAATCTTTCTGCCCCCTCTTCCGCTCAGTTCCCTGAGTCATGGTGGGTGAGTATTAAGGCTGCTTTATTGTTGAGGTCTTAGGGGCCTCTGTGCTTCTGCTTTAGGTTGTGTTGAAAATCACTGGCCTACACAAATATTTTTTAAAACACACTCTCAACCACTATAGTGGTTCATGCCTTTAATCCCAACACTCAAGAGGTTGAGGCAGGAGGATTTCTATGAGTTCAAGGCCAGCCTGAGGTATAGTGTGAGACCCTATCTAAAAAATAAGAAAGAAAGTAAATAAATAAATAAATAAATAAATAGAAATTCAATAAAGATATATAAACATGCATTCACTTTCCACTTCCCTGGAACTATTTCTTCTCTACTCTTCCTCCCTTGCCCCATTGCTGGATTTCTTCATTGACCCTCACCAGATGCCACATCACCTACAAGTCCTAAGGCCTGATTCCCAGGTTCCCTCACCTGTAACCACTGGGAGGCTTTCCCTGAGTCACGCCCCATCCTTACCTCATGCATAGCTGTATCTCCCTTTGAGACTCTCATCCTCCAGCTGTGGAATCCAGAGACCATCATGACTTTTTGGTTTTGTACCAGCATTTATCATGGTGTGAGGACTGAATATATGTTGTGCTAAATCAAAGAACAGAATCATCGGTGCTCTTTGCAAAGCCATCTGGTCTGCCTGGGCTCCCCACCCCACAGCTGATGACTGAATCCAGGGCCTTGCACATGCTAGGCAATCCAGAACATGGACTTCCTCTTAGTACCTTGTAGAGGGTCTACTGTTAGGCAATGTGAGAATATGTCTCGCTGTTAATCAGATGTTAAAATGACTATTCAAACCCCAAACTAGGACAGAGTTCTAGAACCCCTTTAGAGCATCTAAGCTGTATGCCTATTCTGCCCCTGGGTGATCACGGCTATAAACCCACTACTCTGGGGGTTGAGGCAGGAGGATTGCTATGAGTTTAAGGACAATCTGGACTGCACAGTGAGTTACAGGCTATCCTGGCTTCCAGAGTGAGAGTCTATAACACAAAAACACAACAAACAAGGAAGAAATGGTTCAATATAAATTTCAGCATGGACACTAAAGCCCGCGGAGCCATCTCCCAAGCCCCCCTCTTCTACTTTGATGTCATCATCTTTCCTTCTGTTATGAAGGTCTTGTGTAGGTAGTGTCAGGCACTTCGAGGTTGCATTGTAAGCAGTCCTCCCCTTCCTTTGGCGCTTACATTCTTTCCACCACCTCTTCCACAATGGACCCTGAGCCTTGGAAGTGTGATAGAGATGTCCCAGTGCTGAACACTCCACTGTCACTTCTCAGCATGATGGTGTCTTTTGAGTCATCCCACTGGTCACTCCTGGAAAGAGCAGCTTCTCTAAGCAAAATGAGAGAAGCTTTAATAGATGGATATTGTGATGGTTTGATCCAGGTGTCCCCCACAAACAAATGTGTTCTGAATGCTCGATCTCTAGCTGATGGCAGTTTGGGTTTTAGAACCTTGATGGAACTGTGTTGTGGGGGACAGGAAATACTTACTGAATAGAAAATTCTGTATCTCTTCTCTCACACACATGGCCTAGAAGAAGGACCTCTGACTCTCCAGGGACCTGGTAAGGTCTCCCCAGCCCCCCACCACAGCCTAATGGTGAGGGCCTGGATTTCTTTCCCACATGAACCTTTTCTTCTCATGATCTTTCCTTCTTCTGCTTGTTTGGCTGAGCAGCACAGATTTTGTTAAAACCTCTCCCATGTGTTTTCTCCACACGAGTGGCTGGAGAACTCTATAACTTCCCATTTTCTTTTAAATAAAGTCTTCCACTATACCTTATCCTCTGGAGGTCTATAATTTTAATTCTTTCACTTTATAGACAAGAATTCAGGTACTCCTTCAATTCTGAGGTACATTGGAATTAGCTGGGTATTATCTAAGTTCTAATCCCCAGCTCCCCTGTTACACAACAATAGCTGTCTGCAGGGCAGAGTTGGAGAACTGGGTAGCTGCTCAGTCCACCAGGCTGGGTGTCTCAGCTGTGCCAATGTGGCACAGAAAACCTGGAGGATTCCTGGTGAAGCTGGGATCTACTGTCCGAAGAGGGTAGATGCATGCACCAGAGATAGAACGAGCAGTCAGGCAAAAGGCACTGTGTCTCCTGGAACATCTTCAGACATCGTCCACCCACTCCGAAGGAAGCTCTTCCTCTCTCCATCAATCCTTACTGGAAAGGCCCTCAGATACCTGCCTGACAGGCATGTCTGTTACTTGACTCCTAATCTGATCAAGTTGCTGACAGAATTTAACCAGAGGAGTTGATGTGAATCTTAACTTATCAGACACATTATTTACCTTGCATAGCTACTTGATGTATACATTTAATTTTTATTAAATTATTCAATTCATTTTGAGATAATAGTAGAACTCATCCAATTGTAAAAAAAGATACAAAGAAATCCAATGAGCTTTTATCCTCAATGGTAAGAACTTAGATAATTTGCGAAAATATATGTGGCTCAATATCATAATTAGGATAATGAAACTGATATAGTCAAGTCAGCATTTCTATTGCTATTGTTACTACTGAGACAGGTTCTTTTAAAAAAACTTTATTGATGATTTCCATAAATATAAATAATATTCCATGATCGTTATCCCCTCCCACCATCCTCCTTCCTCCCTTCTTTCCTACAAGTCTCTCTTCTATTTAGATGTAATCACTTTTTTCCTGCTAATATGCAGGTCTTGTTTAGGTAGCCCCAGCCACTGTGAGGTCAAGAATATCAAGGCCACTTTGTGTCTGGAAGACAGTATTGTAAGCACTCCCCACTTCCTTTGGCTCGTACATTCTTTCCATCAACTCTTCTGCAATGGTCTCTAAGCCTTGTGACAGAGTTGCCTCACTTAGTGCTGAACACTCCACTGTCACTTCTTCTCGGCATCTTGGTGAGTTTTGAGTCTCTCCTGTGGTCACTGCCATCTGAAAAGAGCAGCTTCTCTTATCAAAAGTGCAAGTAGCATTAATATATAAGCATGAACATAGTATTTAGAGGGCAGTTTGGTGGGCAGAATATATGCCTTTAGCCAAACAACAGTAGTAGTTTGCCCCCTAGGGCTTATGTCATAGGCTTTTGACTAGTGTTTTAGAACCAGTATCCTGGAGTGGCCCTCAAGTCCAAACAGAGAGCCATTGGTTTTTTCCATAACAGACATCCCACCCCTGATCCAGTTGGTACATTCGACCTGGCTGTCCAGCCATAAAGCGTGAGGGGTCCACTGCTAGTTAACAGTGTTGGTGACTTTTCTCCCCAACAGACCGTAGAGCTCCTTTCACCATCCTGACAACTCATCAACCAGAAGGAGGCTTCCAGCTCAGTGACCTGCAGCCCAAGTATGTGGCATCTACAGCAACAGGCTCTTACCATCCAGTTCTGGTGGGCACCCAAGAACCTTGGCAATAGCCTGTAAGATTTGTAGGCATTAGGGGCCTCCCTGACCAACAGCTCACTGGACGGCACTGAAAATTTTCTAGTAAAACAATCAGTGGCTTCTAGGCATGACATTATCCACCACCACTTCTGCCCAAACACTCTCTCTTTAAAACATACATATTATTAGCTAGCCAAGAAGTAGGTTTCTATATGGCTTATTCATAAATCTTAAATTTTGATTAACCCTCCTCCCCTCTCCTGTCTCCATCCCCTCACTTCAGACCATCCCCTCCTCCAGTATTCCGCCCTCTACTCACGTATCTACTCTACTGTACCCTTCGGCCCTCCCTTCTTCCCCCTCCCTCATTAGCCTCTTTCTAACTTCCGGGCCTTTACTATTGGCTTTTATCCCAACTCCAAATCTAAACATTTGAATCGAGGATCCACATATAAGGAAGAACGTGTGGTATTTGACTTTCTGAGCCTGGGTTACCTCATTTAGCATAATTGTTTCCAGAACATCCATTTCCCTGCAAATTTTATAATTTCATCTTTCTTTATAGCTGCATAAAACTCCATTGTGCGAATCTACCGCAGCTTCCTTACCCACCCATCAGTTGAAGGACATCTAGGCTGGTTCCGTTTCCCAGCTACTGTGAGTAAGAGCAGCAATGCACATGGGTGAGCAAGTGTCTCTACAGAAATGAGTAGAGCCCTTAGGGTATATGCCAAGGAGTGGTGCAGCTCGGTCATATGGTAAATCTATTTTTAGTGAGACAGGGTCGCTTGGAGCCCAGACTAGCCTTGAATTCACTATGTAGCAGAAGATGACCTTGGATTTCTGATCCTCTTCTCCAGTTCCCAAGTACAGGATTACAGGCATGTGCCAGTACACTGGGTTTTATATGCCCTTTGAAGGTCACATTCAGGGTCTTGGAAGGTGGGCTCAAGATAAAGCACTTGCCTTGTCAGGATACCTGGCACCCTGACCGGGCGTACACCTTTAACCCCAGCACTTGGGATGCAGAGGGAAGAGGATCACCTTGAGTTCGAGGCCACCCTGAGCTGAGACTACATAGTGAATTCTAGGTCAGCCTGGGCTAGAGTGAGACCCTACCTTGAACCCCCCCCCCCAAAAAAAAAAGGGATGCAGTAATCCTAGCATGGAGGCAGAGACAAGAGAATCCCAAGAAGTCTACAGGTCGGTTAGCTAAACAGTGACAGTTAGGAGACCCTACCTCAAACAGGTAAAGGTGAGACCTGACATCTCCAAACTCCACCTCACACCCATCATGCATCATACACACATACTTACACACATATTTTTGAAGGTGCGAGCATCCTTTATTGGTTGCACAGCCAGCGGAGATAGGGCTGTCAGGTGGGCCAGCCACCTAGACATGACGCTGCTCTGCGAAAGGCAAGTATTTTAAAAAAGATTTTTAAAAATCACATTCACTTCTTTCTTCTCTATATCTTTCCTCAACATTTAAAAAACACTAACCATTTTCCATTTCCATAGAAGTAATTTTGTCATTTCAAGAAGGTCATAGAAGCCAGGTGTGGTGGTGCATGCCTTTAATTCCAGCACTCAGGAGGCAGAGGCAGGAAGATGGCTGTGAGTTCCACGCCCTCCTGGGCTACAGAGTAAGTTCCAGTTCAGCCTGGGCCAGAGTGAGAGTCTGCTTCAAAAGACTAAAAAAAAAAAAGGTTATATAAATTGTCAGACAGCATGGAATCTTTTTGGGTCAGCATGGCATTTTTTTAAAAGAATTATTTTTTATTTATATTTGTTTACTTGAGAGGCAGAGACAGAGAGAAGGAGGCAGACAGAGTGAGTATAGGTGCGCCAGGGCCCTCCTGCCACTGCCAACAAACTCCAGATTCATGGGTCCTTAGTGCATCTGGCTTTATGTGGGTACTGAGGAATCGAACCTGGGCCATCAGGCTTTGCAAGCAAGGGCCGCTAACCGCTGAGCCATCTCTCCAGCCCGGCAGGCATTTTTCTCCAGCACAATCTCTGGTCATTAATGCAGAGATGGCTGTAAGCTTCAGCAGCTCAGTCCTTTGCACTGCTGTGAAATGTTCCATGGTTTGGATACACCACACTTGAACCATTCACCTGACACCTGGTTGTTCACAGCTGGGGTTATGATGGATAAACGTGCCTTAAACATTCTTTACGGTTCTCTTGTGTGAACATGTGTTTGCATAAGTGCTCAGGAATGCATGCTAGGATATGGAAATAATAACTGATGTGTATTGTTGACTTGCTTGTGCTCCATTCTAGAGCTCCGTTCTACCATGGAGCTACAGTCCTGCTCTGACAGTTTCTAAGCATCTGAGACAGGGTCTTGCTAAATGGCCCAGCTTGGCCTTGATTTACTCTGTAGCTCAAGCAGACCTGGAATTTTTTCCATCATCTTAAATTACAGGCTTGTACCTCCCCCTACCCCCAGACCCAGCAATACCATTACTTTTTAAAAATTCGTTTATTTGAAGAAGAGAGAGGAAGGAAGAGAGAGCCAGGGCCTCCAGCCTCTGCAAGCAACCCCAGACACATGTGGCACTTTGTGCATCTGGCTTATGTGGGTACTGGGAACTAAACCCAGGCCATTAGGCTTTGCAAGCAAAGGCCTTAACTGCTGAGCCATCTTTCTAGCCCATCCATTAAGTTTTGATATAATCGGTTGAACAGGAATTGGAACCAGGACACTATTTTATAGGAGAAATTAAAGTAAGAGAGGTTACTTGTTCAAAGACTTTTTTATTACAGTTATAAAAAATTATTGCCAATCTAATAATTTTTAGATAATGTTTTAGAACAACAACCTGTTCATCATTCAACACCCTGGTCATTGCTCTCAGTGCTCGTCAACCTTCCTTGTTACACATTACGACCACCTCTCAACGGTTTCTACAGACCTTTCAATGGTCCCCTCCGTCTGATGTTTAAAGTCTCTCCCACATCTCCTTCACCATGTGTCTTATTTTCTCGTTTGAACATGTGTCTGCTGAGAGCAAGTTCTTTGCTTTTTTTTTTTTTTCCTCAAGGCAGGGTCTCACTGTAGCCTAGGCTGACCTGAAATTCTCTGTGTAGCCTCAGGGTGGCTTCGAACTCACAGTGATCCTCCTACCTCTCCAGCGCCGGGATTAAAGGCATTTGCAACCAAGTCTGGCAAGGATTTTGTGATCAGATTGGATCCAGTTGGATAATACAGGGTAATTTCCATCTTTAAGATCACAGGATAGTCACAGGAACTGGGGATTAAGGCATGGGTATCTTTATAGAGTTGTAAGTAGTATTATTTTGATTAGTGTATTAGTCAGGGTTCTCTAGCAGAATAGACCTGATAGAATGAATTGTATTAAAAAATTATTGGATTAGTTTATGCAATCCAAAAATAGCAGTCTGCAGGCTTGAGAGTCAAGGAGCCTGGATGTCTCAGGAGTCCCCATCCAGCTCTGAAGGCTTCCTGGAGAGCCTCTGTCCAGGCTGGAAGGCTGAGGAAACTTAGTTCCAATGATGATGAAGGATAGCCAAATAGGATGGATGCATGTGCAAGTGAGGGCACTCACCAGCAAGCAGCAGCTGCAGCCAGGTGGGAGGAAGGGGCTCTTCCCCCAGAGCCCTCTGGGAGGGCCACCCACTCTCAGGGAAGGGCTCACTCTGAAGGAAGAACTTCCTCCTTCAGTTAATGCTACTTGGAAGAAAGCTCAGAGACCTGCCCAAGAGAAATGCCTGGGGATTCCTAATCTGATCAAGAACTCAATCTTCACAATGACTATAGCACCTTGGAGTGGAGCAGAATTCAGGTCTACTCACTCTCAGTATTTATGTCAATGAACTTCAAAGTCTTTCTGGCAACACTTTTCAAAGCTCTCCTGATCCTTTCTGACTTTCCCACTACCCCCCAGGCCACACTGTAGGATGGAGGAAAGAATTCTGTATTCTGAATATCTAAGACATTATTCTTGGTATCTTCCTTCCATGTTTACCTTATCCCTCCTTGTGGAGTGTTTAGGGATTAACTGGTTATCTTGAAGAGGAAATCTCCTCCATAAACTGTGTTTGAACACTTGGTCCCAGCTGGTGGTACTGTTTGGGAGTGTTGTGGAACCTTTAAGAGGTAGAGCTTGCTGGAGGAAGTGGGTCATTGAAGATGGACCTTGAGATTTTGTTTGTTTGTTTGTTTTGTTTTGTTTTGTTTTCAGGTAGGGTCTCACTATAGCCCAGGCTGACCAGGAATTCACTACTGTAGCCTCAGACTGGCCTTGAACACACAGCGATCCTCCTACCTCTGCCTCCCCTGGGTGCTGCCCTTTGAAGTTTGATAGCCCAGCTGCACTTCCTGTTCTCTCTGCCTCTTGACTGTGGATGCAATATGCAATATGAGGAGCTGGCCTCCTGCCCCGGCTGCTATGCCTTCCCTGTCAGCACCCACGGGGCACCCTGGCATGGTAAACCAGGACAAACCCTTTCCTCCCCACAGGCTGCTTCTAGTCATAGCAGGGAGTGAAGACTAATAAAGGAAGCTTTAGGAGGTGGAGCCTTGCTGGAGGAAGTGGTTCACTGTGAACAGGCCTGGGAAGAACATCCAACATTTGATGGTACAAAGGGGTTTATTCCAGCTTACAAATCCAGGGGAAACTCCACCAATGGCGGAAGAAGCTGCTTCCTTCCCTAGATCCAAGCAGAGAGGAACAACTTCAGCAAACAAATACCAGCAAGCATGAACCACCAGAACTCAAATTGCTCTCTGCACAGGCCTTTGGGCTGGAATCAAGATCAGCCCCAAACTCAGCTTAGGACTGGACCTCAGGATCCACCCCCAGGGGCACCTCCTCTAGCAGGGTGCTGGAGACTTAAGCAGGAAGCGTAACCTTAATCAAAAATATTTGAGGCAGGGGCAGGAGACATGGCTCAGCAGTCAAAGGCACTTGTTTACAAAGCCTGTGGCCCAGGTTCAAATCACCAGATGCACAAAGTGGTGTGTGCATCTGGAGTTTGTTTGCGGTGTCAGGAGGCCCTGGCACAGCCATATTCTCTCTCTCTCTCTCTCTCTCTCTCTCTCTCTCTCTCTCTCTCTCTCTTTTTCTCTCCCCCTCGCTCACTCTCACTCTTGCTCTGCTGTTCTCTCTCTCCCTTTCTCTCTCTGCTGGCAAATAAATAAAATCTTTTTAAAATTACCCGTGGCTGGGCATGGTGGGCCCTCCTTTAATTCCAGCACTTGGCAAACAGAGGTAGGAGGATTGTTGAGTTTGAGGATAGCCTGAGACGCCATGGTGAATTCCAGGTCAGCCTGGGCTAAAGTGAGACCCTACCTCAAAAAACAAAAAACAAAGGGAAAACAAAATCCCAGGCTCCAGGGCACATGCGTTGGCATTCAAACCACCACAAGAGCGAAGTACCACTTCCTGTTCTCTCTGCTTCCTGCTTGTGAAGGCCATGTGAGCAGCCACCTTGGGGTCCTGCTGCTATGCTTCCCCTGCCAGTTGGGACTGTATTTCTTCAAACTGGAAGTCAAAATCAACCTACCTTCATTGTCAGGTATTTGGTCCCAGCAACAAGAACAGGAACTGATGTGTGTGCGACAGTAATTTAGAAGCAAGGAGAAGGAGAAAATGAGAGGGCAGTGAGGGAAAGGGGGACCGAATTGGGAGAGAGGAAATAAGCAGAAGGAAGAAGAAATGAGTGATGGTGTTGGGAGGTTAGGATGCAGGACAGGAGTTGACTGATCTTGCAAAATGACCCAGCAGTCATCCAAAGGCACAGACAGACCCAGGGTGCACACAGGCCTGAGCCTGCGTTCATGGAGCTTTTCTGAGATTCAGAAGATGGAACTCTTCCAGGGAGACAGAGCATATGGGTGGCAAGCAGAGACCAGGCTGGCTTTCAGACACAACATGAATTCTGCATGCAGTGGTCCCCATATGGCTCTCAGAAACAGCGGTCTTCCGCTGGGTGTGGGGTACACAGTTGGTCTTGGGTTACTGGTCACTTACCGGGGACCCTCTCCTGTAAAGAGATCTTGGCAGGAGATAGGTTGTGTCTGGTGACAGATTGGATTGGGCTCTTTGATCACAAATTTCCTTTTCTCCAGACAAAAGAGGCCCTTTTGTGTGTTTCCCAATCTTTCCTGGGATTAGTTACCAGGCCAGTGTTAAAGGATGAGAGAATCTGGCCATCTCTTCCAGTACCCTCCCCATCTACAGGAAGTCCAGACAGCAGGGGCTGTCCGGCCCTCACTGGCTATTTCTTTTGAGACAGTGGCCAGAGGGACTGTGGGAGCCAAAGCAGGAAGGGATGGGGGTGGGGGACAAATGTTGTCTGAGGTTGCTTGGCCCAGCGGATGAAATCCTCCAGGCCTTTGGCTGAAGATAGCGCAGAAAGAGACAGACGAGCCAAACTTCAATCATTCCTCATCTGTGTTTACATCAGTGAGCCCTGGGCACTGCCCTGCTGGCAGCCCGGGTGCTGGCAGCATCAGCTCACAGCCTGATTGGAGAGAGGTTCCAGACCTAGGATTGGTGGAGGAAAGCGAGGACAAGATGTCCTGTTCACTCAGAGGGCATGGAGGCCCTGAAGTGGCCAAATATGCAGGTCACCTGCTTTCGGGGGTGATAGACCCACCCACACCAGGGCAAAGGTGCCAGGGAGATACCAGAGTGGGACCTGGTGCAGCTTTTTGACTCACTAGATAAAATAGCATCTACTCGTTGTTTTATAAATGAAACAACCTGGGCCTGGCCCTGACTTCAGCTTTAAATTTTTTGGTTTTTTGAGGTAGGGTCTTATTGTAACCCAGGCTGATCTGGAATTCCCTATGTAATCTCCGGCTAGCCTCAAACTCACAGCAATCCTCTTGCCTCTGCCTCCCAAGTGCTGGGATCAAAGGTGTACACCACCACCCACCTGGCTTCAGCTTCTGTAGCTAGAATCTAAGAGACTTGGGAGGAATGGAAGCAGAGACTCTGCACCCCTGGGGACACTGGACACCTGGCCAGTTGGACCAGCACAGTGGTGTTGCTGAGTCAGAATTGCTTGTTTGTTCTCTCCTCACCCCTCATCCCACACCCAGCGCCCCCTTCTTCAGCTGCTGCCAGAAGTAGCTAATCAGCTCATTACTCAAGGCAGAAGTGTGTGGTGTTAATTATTCAAGGGATATCATTCTCATTAGATAGATGGACTAGTCAGAGGGATTTTGTGGAGGAAGAGAATTTGACTCGGGCTTTAAGTCTCAAAATTTTAAATCTCAGAATTGGGGGCTGGAGAGATAGCTCAGCGGTTAAGACGCTGGCCAGCAAAGCCTAAAGACCTGGGTTTGATTCTCCAAGTACCCACATTAAAGCCAGATGCACAAAGTAGCAAATGCAGCTGGAGTTTATTTGCAGTGGCTGGAGGCCCTGGCATGCCCACTCTCTGTCTCTCTTTTCTCTCTCCCTCCCTCTCTCTCTCTCTCTCTCTCTCTCTCTCTCTCTCTCTCTCTCTCTCTCTCTGCTTGCATATAAAAAAGTAAAAGTATTTTTAAAAAAAAATCTCTGAATTTATCTGGGCATAGTTGTGCACACCTTTAATCCCAGCACTTAAGAGGCAGAGGTAGGAGGATCACTGTGAGTTCAAGGCCAGCCTGGGAATACAGAGTGAATTCCATGTCAGCCTGGGCAAAAGTGAGACCCTACCTCAAAAATAAATAAATAAATAAATCTCAGAATTTGAGGAATTGAATAGGAGCATATTAGACATTTGAGTCAATAACATGTATGTATGCATGTATGTGGTGGTTTGAATCAGCTGCCTGATAAACTCATGTACTGTGAATACCTGGTCTCAAGTTGATGGAAGCTGGCATCTTGCTGGAGGTGAGGTTGGACCTTGAGGTTTATTAACCCTTAGCTTGCCAGTGTTAGTTTGGCTCACTTTCTGGCTGCTGTTTTCCACCTGTCATGGCAGAGGCGGTGGCCAGTTTTCCCCTGCTATCATGAAAGTTGAGACTGTAAACCAATATTAATCCTTCCTCCCACCAGCTGCTGTAGGTCAGGTGTTTTGTCTCAGAAACATGAAGGGTGACTACAGCAATGTGGGTGGGTACACATGTATGTGTGGGTGTGCATGTGAAAGCCACAGGTTGATGTCAGCATTTATTTGCAAGCAGAGAGAGAAAGAGAGAAGACAGGGAATGGGCAGGCCAGGGTGTCCAGCCACTGCAAACAAACTTTAGATGCATGTACCACTTTTGTGCTTCTGGCTTTGTGTGGGCAATGGGGAATTGAACCCTGGTTGTTAGGCTTTGTAGGCAAGCGCCTTAACCACTGAGCAATCCCTTCAGCCCTCCCCCTTATTTTTTAAAATATCTTTATTATCCATAATTAGATACATTGTATGAGCAAATCTTGTGATGGTACCCCCATTTCCCTCCTCTCTGTCCCCTACCCACTGGGGGCCCTCCTGGGTGTGCATACTGGATCTGTGCATGGGGTAGGGGGTTAAAAACTGTACCAGAGGTAACCAATTTCCCCCCTTTTGTTTGTTGTTGCTGAGGGGGGCATTGTCTCTGGATATTCTCCCCCACCATGGCTCTTACAATCTTTCTGCCCCCTCTTTTGCTCAGTTCCCTGAGTCATGGTGGGTGAGTTTTAAGTCTGCTTTATTGTTGAGATCTTAAGTATCTCTGGACTTCTGCTTTGGGTTTTTTTGGGTATCATTGGTATCTGTCTTCATTGACCTCTCATGGGTTATCTGACTTGTTGTGGTGATAGGTCTCTTGTTTAACTCGCCACTCTCTCATAGGTTTCATTTGGGCCCTACATGACAGGACGGTGGTGGTTCATCTCCTGCCAGGAGGTCAGCCCTTCCCTTTATATTTGAGGCAGTTCTCTCATTGAACTCAGGGTTAGGCTAGCTACGCAGCAGGCCCTAGGGATCCTCTGGTTCTACTTCTCCAGCACCAGGATCACAGACACAAATCCCCTGACCCTTCATTTTTCGAGGGTCCTAGGGATCTGAACTCAGATCCTTATACTCAGGTAGCAAGTGCTGGCAGGCGTGATGGCGCACGCCTTTAATCCCAGCACTCGGGAGGCAGAGGTAGGAGGATCACCATGAGTTCAAGGCCACCCTGAGACTACATAGTGAATTCCAGGTCAGCCTGGGCTAGAGCGAGACCCTACCTCGAAAAAAAAAAAGGTAGCAAGTGCTTTAGCCACTGAGCCATGTCCCCAGTCCTGGAAATGACTCAAAACAGCATTTATCATATGCCAGCCATTGGCAAAGCATGCTTTGTATGTTAGCCTATCTAATCTTTTTTTAAAAATATTTTTATTTATTTATAAGCAGAGTGAGAGAGAAAACAGTATACACTGCTGCACATGAACTCCAGATGCATGCACCACTCTGTGTATTTGGTTTACGTGGACACTGAGTAATTGAACCTGTGACATCAGACATTTTAACTGCTGAGCCATCTCCCCAGCCCTAATCATAACTTAAATTCATATTCTGAAACCCAGTCAAAAATTGCATAGGGGCTGGGGAGATAGCTCAATGGTTAGAGGTGCTTGTTTGCAAGCCTTCTGGCCTGGGTTTGAGTCCCCAATACACACGTAGCGCTAGATGCACAAAGTAGCACTTGTGTCTGGAGATTATAGCTCTAGGAGGCCCTTGCAAAAAAAAAAAAACTTTTAAAACTTTTTGTCTTTATTATCCATAATTACATACATTGTATGAGCAAATCTTATGATGGTACCCCTAATTCCTTCCTCCTAGTCCCCAACCCACTGGGGACCCTCCTCGTGGGCATACTGTATCCATTTCTGGGGTAGGGCATTATAAGTAGCACAGCAAGTAACTAGGTTCTCCCTGCTCTTTGTGTGTTGTTGCTGAGGGGAGCAATGTCTCTGGATATTCTCCCCCACCATGGCTCTTAGAATCTTTCTGCCCCCTCTTCCCTTAGTCATGGTGGGTGAGTTTTAAGTCTGATATGTTGTTGAGACCTTGAGTGTCTCTGGACTTCTGCTTTGGGTTGTTTTGGATATTGTTGGTGTCTGTCTCTTTGACCTATCCTGGGTTATCTGACTTGCTGTGATGATATATATATCTTATGCTTATCACAACACTTTCTCAAAAGCTCCATTTGGGGCCTACACGATAGGCCCAGGGTGGTTCATCTTTTGTTGGGATGTCAGTCATCATCCTGTGGTTTGTTGGTGGAGTTAGACTGACCACAACTCTCTCACTGCCTTCTGAAAAATACAAACAGAATCTCCATCGAAGAGTGAGATCAGTATAGGTTAAATGAGACACACACTGCTAATTTGACAAGATTCTATTGGGTGCATTCTCTCTGTAGTTCTCTGGTAATGGGAATTTCTCCTTGGAGCCTAGGTTTTTGGTCTCCATAGGGTTTTGTCCTGGATCCCAGTTCCAGTTAAGGGTTCCTTGTCACTGAGTGGATTTCTTGACCAATTTGAAAGCTGTTGATTACCCCCACCTAGGTTTTAGCACCATTATTGCACAGCTGATCCCTTCTTGACTTGCTGATCATGACACCAGTCTGAATTTTATATCAGTGGTCTCTGCTTTTTCCTAATATCATTGACCATTTTCCCCTGGCAGCCTTCCAGCACTGCACATGCTACCATCTGGGAGCTGGTTACCATTCTGGATCTCGAAGGGTCTCTCATTGTTGTTTGATGACTTTCTGTGGTTTCTTCAGCAATAGGATCTTACCTTTGGCCTGGGGTGGGTATTCAAGAGCTTTGACAGAGTCCTGTCTTGTCTTGGGAACCTCATGGTTTCTTTGATCAACAGCTTAGTGTGGGAAGGAACCAATAACTGGGACAGGGAGTTGCAGGTCTGATCAATTTTTAACTGGGTTAGGCTTTGCAGGAGGCCTTGCAAGTAAATAAAAACATTAAAAAATGCATAAGACATTTCTTTTACCTGGAGGACGAGAAATTATATATACATATATAATTTTTATATAATTTTTTTTGAGGTAGGGTCTCACCCTAGCCCTGGCTGACCTGGAATTCACTCTGTAGTCTCAGGCTAGCCTCGAACTCATGGCGATCCTCCTACCTCTGCTTCCCAAGGGCTGAGATCAAAGGCGTGCATCACCACGTCCAGCTAGAAATACTATTTTTATGACAGTGCATATACAGAGAGCCTCATCTGCTGAGATGTCCTAAGACTTCCTGTCAAATCTGCTTTAAATTGTACAAGGTCTTGTGAAACAAAGTTACACTAAGTCATGCTTTGAGGATCAGCGATTAAGAATTCAGGAGCCTGAGGCAGACAGATTTTCCTTTCAGATTTCCAGGGTCAGCTGTTCCACTTAAGCTGTGGCCACCAGTGAGCCTAGGAACCTTTCAAAGCACTATTCCTATTACTGTAAAAGGAAAGCAAAAATAGAAGCCACCACAGGTGGTTTAGTGAATTTCCTGAAGACAATACATACACGCGACATTCCTGGCACACAAGCATTGCGGAAAGGTCAAGTTTGGAGGTGAAATGACTGGATTTGCCTGGGTTATTTTCATCCAAAGGCTATTTGTGTCTCCAAGGAAGAGGTGCGTGGGAAGAGGAAGTGTGGTGCTGGTTGTGGGACAGCAGGTCCCCTGAGTCAGGGGGACAGAGACAGGCATTGTTATGTATGCCTCATGGGAATTCACCACCCTTCCCCCACCAGAGACGGGTCAGGAGCTTCACAAGTGGTTTCCTGCTTAGTGTAGAAAGTCCTGTGATGCATAGTAACGTTCCCAAAGACTACCCAAGATAGAAAAAATATTATAATAATATTACTACTCAGAAAAAATATATGAGTATATTATATGTAATATACATATATATATTCTTTCCCCTGGATTTCATTTTTATATTTTTATTAGTTTCTTTTTCTTTCCTTTGTTTTCTTCATACCTTCCCTCTACCCTCCTTCTCTCTTTCTTTGCCTCTCTTCCTTCCTCTTCCTTTCCTTCTCCTGTCTTTCTTTCCCTCTCTTTTTCCTTCCCTTCCTTTTCTTGCCTCCCCTCCCTTCTCCCCTTCCACCTCCTTTCTTCCTGTAATGGTAGACAAGTCCAGTGGGGTGAACACCCGAAGCTTCCCTCACTGTATTCCCCCTGAGTTTGTATCCTAGCAAACTTAGCATCTGTCCCCAAGTGCCGAGATGACAGCTTTATACCACCACACCTGACTAAGCCAAATCCTTCACCGATCTCAATGATCCAAGAGAGGACTTGGTGACTCTCAGCACACTGCCAGTTCCTAAGCGGTCACTCTAGAAAGACACTGTCTGTTGTGGTAAGCACAGTAATGACACGTGATGACTGTGAAGTTGTTGATGGCTTTAACTAGTCGGGGGGGGGGGTTTAAAGGCAACTGGACTTAGCATTGATTTAGACTTTCATGTGTCAAGGCCATGGGAGACACAGCCATATGTAGGTTATGGACAGATGAGATGATTTAAGTTGAGTGACTTTTTATACTATTGACAAAGGCTCTTGACCTCTATTACCTAATAGCTCACTAATTAAAAAAAATAAATTTATATTTTCAAGTGGGGGGAGAGAGAATGGGTACCCCAGGGCTTCTTGCCACCACAAATGAACTCCAGATGCATGTGCCACGATGTGCATCTGGCTAGGTACTAGGGAATTGAACCCAGGCTGTTAGATGAGCAAGTGCTTAACCACTGAGCCATCTCTCCAGCCTCCTCTTTTTTTTTTTCTGCTTGTGTGTTGCTGGTTGATTAATATAGATGAGCTTTAGCAAGATAGTACAATTTTATAATTGTCAAATTGTGTGAAACATAATAAAAGCATTATGAAAAATCTACAGCCACAGGTTGGAGACTTCTGGCTGCACAGGTTGAGTAATTAGCCTGGTAGAATGGATGATTGTGTGTGTCCACTTCAAATGAGCCATGGAGTGTCCAGACCTTTAGAGAAACTTATTCGAGATGTGTCTATGAGGGTGTCTTTGATAATATTGAGTTTTGAATTGGTTGACTCCGTAAAGCATACTGCCCGTATGATGTACGCTGGCCTCTCCAACCAGTTCGAGGCCTGAATAGAACAAAAAGTCTGACCCTCCCTCAAATAAAAGAACTCTGAGCTGAATGAGACATTTTTCTTCCAGCTTGAAGCATTGGCTTTGTCAGCTGGAGTGGTGCTTACCTCATCAGCTCTCTTGGACTGCACTCACTCTCCTGGGACTCCAGTGTGCTGCCTACCACCATGAGACTTCTCAATCTCCATAATTACATGAACTAATTCCTCATGATAAATCTTTCTCTCGCTTCTCTTCTCTCTTCATTCTGAAGAACCCCGACTAATTTACTTGGTAAATGAAACATGCTTTTATCTGGCCAAGTGAGCATGCCCTGGCATTTGATGGGCTAGTTCAGTTCCTATCCCACAGTTACGTGTTTGCTTGAACCCTAACCCTGGCCTGCTGCCTAACTGTGAGCAGATGTGTGAAGGCGTCACGAAAGAGAATGTGGATTCTTAGGATAAGTTCATGCCCCTACAAAAAATTCTCTGCAGGGATGTGAATTTCTTTTTGTTTCTTTAAAGGTTTTGTTAAGAAGTTTCATTGAGGACAAATGAAAAGTTAGATCTCCAGCTTATAAAGTATAAGTTGAGCTCGGGAGATGGCTCAACACGTAAAGGTGCTTTTTTTGCAAAGCCTGATGGCTAGCATTTGATTCCCCAGTACCCACACACAGCCAGATGCACAAAGTGGTGCCTGCGTGTGGAGTTTGTTTGCAGAGGCAAGAGGCTCTGGAGTACCATTCTTTCTCTCTCATAAATAAATAAAACTATTAAAAAAAAGTGTAAGTGTAAGAAGGTTTGATCAGACTTTAAGAAGGATTTACTAAACATGGAAAAGCAGCACTGAGGTGGAGAAGAATCCCCAGGAGGGTGTGCTTCAAGGCCTCACAGATGTGCCACATCAAATTAAGGAACATCTTTTCCAAGACATTAGACTAATTAATATACCTGCCGCTATGAGCTGTCAACAGCCGAAGCTTAGCACACTGGCACACTCCAATAGGCAGGGCATCAAAAAGTGACATCACCGGGCACATTGGCTGTCTCACCACATCTCATGTCAATTAGGAGCGCAAGAGGGGACGGCAACTCTTACGTCATTACGCTGTTCTTCTGCACGGAGTAACAGACAACAGTCGGTGGAAACTGTTTATAACAATGTCTATATTGGTCTCAATTTTTATGACTATTTGCTGCAAAAGCATCAGCTTCTTAGATCCTGGGACCCTATGCTCTTCTTTTTTTCACTTTTTTTCAAGGTAACTTCGGTCTCGCTCTCATCCAGACTGACCTGGAATTCACTCAGTAGTCTCAGGGTGGCCTTGAACTCACAGTGATCCTTCTACCTCTGCATTCCAAGTACTGGGATTAAAGGTGTGCTCCACCACGCCTGGCCCTTTTCTTTTTTTTAAATAAATATTTCTTTATTTTTATTAGAGAAGAGGGTGCATGGACATGCTGGTGTCTCCTGATGCTGCAAAAGAACTCCAAACACATGTACCAATAGTGTATCTGGCTTTACATGGGTGCTCGGGAATCGAACCCTGAGACATCAGGCCAGCTCTCTTCCTCCCTCCCTCCCTCCCTCCCTCCCTCCCTTCCTTCCTTCCTTTTGTTGTACGTGTGTGTGTGTGTGTGTGTGTGTGTGTGTGTGAGAGAGAGAGAGAGAGAGAGAGAGAGAGCATGCATGCACCAAGGTTTCTTGCCCATGCAACTGAATGCCTATCTGGATTTATGCCAGTGACTAGGCCATCAAATGAATCCAGGCCATCAAGCTTTGCAAGCAATTGCCTTGAGTTGAGCCATCCCCCAGCCCCACCATGTACTTCTGATTGTGTCTCTGACATACTTACGTGGTTCTCGACTCTATATAGAGAGGTGCTGAGTCATGTTATAGAATAAAACTGAAGCACTATCAGCATTAGTTGGCATCTTTAGTTAGTAGGATCCAAGTAGGTGATGAATGATGAGAGAGAGAGAGAGAGACAGAGACAGAGACAGAGACAGAGAGACAGACAGGAGAGAGGAGAACACAGATTCAAGTCCAGGAATGCAGCACTTGGATTTTTCCAGCACTGTCTGCTCACCAGGTACAGAGTCCTTATAATCCCTTCCAGTCCTGACGCACACTAGTCTTGCTTCCAGGTTCGGGCTGTCGGGATCAAAGCGACAGGGGCTGGCTCGGTGGATGCAAGCTTGATCACCACAGTTTGGATCCCCAGAGCCCCTGTGAAGACAGATGCCAGGAGCTCTTGCGTCTGCAATCCCAACCGGCCCAGGGCCATGGAAGGTGGAGTCAGGAGAGTCCTGAAGCTCCCACACCAGCTAGCCTGGTGATCTCAGCCGCAAAAACGAAACACCAGGGCTGGAGAGATGGCTCAGTGGTTAAGCCATTGCCTGCAAAACCCAAGGACCCACGTTTGAATTCCAGTACCCATATAAAGCCAGATGCACAGTGGCACATGCATCTGGAGTTTGCAGTGGCTAGATGCCCTGGCGCCCCCATTCTCTCTCTCTCTCTCTCTCTCTCTCTCTCTCTCTCTCTCTCTCTCTCTCTCATCTCTGTCTCTTTAGGCTTTCCAATAAATAAAAATATTTTAAAACAAAACAAAACAAAATTCAAGAAAGACCTTGACTCAAATAATGAGGCTGTTGGCTGACCTTCTCCACACGAGCACCATGGTGTGTGTACACCTATACACACACAAATGCACACACATACACACACAAGAATAAAACTATGAATGTTGTATGCAAATCATTGTGTAGGTCTATTTTTCTTTTCTTTTGGGGAAATGCTTGAAATAAGATTGTTAGATTACGTAGTATGTATATATTTAATATCCAAATAGTTTCCTGAAGTGGTTGGACTATTTTACAGCCTCACCCACACGTCATGAGTGGTGCAGCTGCTCAGAGTCCTTGTTAGGACTTCTCCTTGCTAGGCTGCAGCAGAAAATGGCTTCATGCAACCAAGCATCCATTAAATACACACACGCACGCACATGCACACACACACACACACACACACACACATGCACACACACGCCTTAAAATGAAGCTGTGTCTGGGGTTCTATTCCTACTTATCATAAATTGAAAATATCATTAAGTAAAAACACATTCCAGGGCTGGAGAGACAGCTCAGCGGTTAAGTCACTTGCCTGCAAAGCCTAAGAACCCAGGTTCAGTTCCCCAGCTCTTGGTAAAGCCCGATTCAAGGAGTGGAGCATGCATCTGGAGTTCATTTGCAGTGGCTGGAGGCCCTGGTGTGCCTATTCTTTCTCTCTCTCTTTCTTTTTCCTTGTCTGTATCTCTCTGCTTGCAAGTAGATACCAATAAATAAAATATTAAAACTGCACCCTATACACCTAAACCTCCAGAACCCAGAGCTTAGCCTAATCTACCTCAAGCAAGCTCAATACACTGACATCAGACCAGGGTTGGTTCAAATCAGCTAACACGATACTAAAGCTTTGACTCTCCCTGCACTGAAGTAGAAAAGAGAATGCCCGTCTGGGTGTGTCCACTTTGCACCATCTTAAACCACAAGTGCCTCACCCTTTTTATTGGATTATTGCCAATTAGCAAAGGACATGAAGCTGTCCTTAACTTCTTCCTCCCCCTCCCTCCTCTCCATGCAAAGCTTCAAGACCTCACCAGATGGATAATGGCCACTCAATCACAGATCAGCCTCTCTCGCTTGCTCTCTCTCTCTCTCTCAGTGTTGTGTGTAGCTCAGGCTGACCTTGAACTCCTCATTATCCTACCTACACCCTCCAAGTACTATAATTACATGCATGCACCATTATGCCTGGCTCTCTTCTTTATAAATTATATAGCCTCTGGCATTCTGTTGTAGCAGCCCAGCTGGGTGTGGTGGCACCTGTCTTTAATCCCAGCACTCAGGAGGCAGAGGTAAAAGGATCACTGTGAGTTCAAAGACTACAGAGTGAGTGCCAGGTCAGCTTGGGCTAGAGTGAGACCCTACCTTGAAAACCCCCAAAAGAATAAATCACTGCTGTTATAGCAGCCCATGGTGGATTCTGACATTAGGTCATCACAACTGGTCCACTTTATTATATATTAAATTTACATTCTGGTTTTCAAGAACACATTTCTATGCTGCTCACTGACCAAAGCAGAAGCAAAGGCCATATGTTATATTTCTCTTTGGAGGTTTGCAATCTTCGTACCCATTTTTGCATTTGAGTGCTTCGGCAGGGCTACATTGTAGAGATTATCTCTAATGTCAGTTTCTTAAACTGGACATGGTGGTGCACACTTTTAATCCCAGCACTCAGGAGGCAGAGGTAGGAGGATCTCCATGAGTTCAAGGCCACCCTGAGACTACATAGTGAGTTCCAGGTCAGCCTGGGCTAGAGCGAGACCCTATCTCAAACACACACACACACACACACACACACACACACACACACACACACACACAAAACAAAAACAAAAACAAAAACTTCAATTTCTTAAAACAAAATGATTTATACCTTCTTTGTATGTATTAGTTATTTTCTTGTTGTTGGGACAAAATACCTGACCAGAAGCAACTCATAGAAGGAAAGAGCTTATTGGGGCTTACAGTTCCAGGGGAAAGTGTCCATCATAGTGGGGAACATGGCAGACCTGAGCAAGAAATCTGGGCCACATCTTCAGCAGGGAGCCAGCAGGGCTGGGCTATAAAAACTTGTAGTTTGTCTCCAGTGACACACTTCCCCCATCAATGGTCCACCTCTTAAAGGTTCCCCAATCTTCCCCAAGGGCATTATCAAGTGGGGATTAAATATTCAAATACACGAATCTATGAAGGACCTTTTGCATTGAAACCACCACAATGAATCATATATGTATATTTCACAAGGAGAAACTTTGTATGTACAATTTATGTGCTGGTACCACCATTTCCCCCCTCCCTGCCCCCATTCCACTGAGGGCCCTCCTCAGGGGGGGGGGTGCTGGAATGCTCCAGAATGGAGGGCTAGGAGTTATGAGAGCAGCAGACAGTGGGGGGGGGCAATGCCTCTAGATATCCCCCCACCATGGTTCTTACAATCTTTCCATCCCCTCTTCTGCAAAGTTCCCTGAGCCATGGTGGGTGAGTTTTAAGTGTTGAGCTCTTAGCAGCTTCTAGATTTCTGCTTTGGATCATTTTTGAGTATCCTCAGTGTCTTCATCGTCCTAGGGCAGGTTGTCAGGCTCGCTGTGGGAGCAGCACTCTTGCTCATCTCTCTGCTTCCTCTTTGGTTTCACCTGGGCCCTAGGTGCTGTGCCAGGAGTGGTTCTGGCTGAATAATATATTTTAAATATTTTAATTTCTTTATTTTAATGCAGAGAGAGAAAGATACACACACACACACACACACACACACACACACGAGAGACAGAGAGAGAGACAGAGAGACAGAGACCAAGACAGAGAGACACAGAGAGAGAATGGGTGCACCAGGGCTTCTAGTCACTGCAGATGAACTCCAGACATGTGCCACACTGTGCATCTGGCTTATGTGGGTACTGGGGAATTGAACCCAGGTTAGCCATTGCAAGCAAGCAACTTAACTGCTGAGCCATCTCTGTGGCCCAATAATATATTTTAAAAAGCTACAATCCATCATTTCTATAGATGGACTTTTAGGTTAGTTCCAATCTTCACATATTATAAACAATTTCTTGTCTAGAGAGCATTTTGCTGATATGGCTATATTTCAAGAAATAAAATGAGTGGAAAGTCAATACCAAATTTTTAAATTTGACAGAGACATAATTGGTTTATTCTCTCACTGACTTTATATGAGATTACCTGTCACCTACTTTCAACAATAGTGTCTTTAATTCTTTTATCTCTGCCCATGGGAGAGGGGAGAATAATATTTTATTATTGCTTTGGTCCTCACTTTTCCTATTGTAACACATGTTTTTCTGCTTTTTATATATTTTATAACTATTCATGACTTTTTGATGTATTGACATTATCTTTTTGTTGACTTGTCTCTTGGGTTGAATCGTCTTCTTACTGATGTTAAGAGCTATTTACATTTTAAACAAAAAAGTAGTTTATTATAGAAATTAAAAATATTTTTCCAGGTCATTATTTATATTTGGGTGCTGTTTGTTGCTTTTTTTTTCTGCCAAACAGAGCATTTTCTTCTTTTTATATAGTCAATTTTCTTTTCTCTTTGGGATATTTGGCTTTTGGAACTTAACTTTAGAAAGGTCTTTGTCATGAAACCAGCAAATTATATAACAATTCTCTGTTTTCTTCTAATATGTTTAAAACATCAGGCTTTGTGTTTAAAATTTGATTAAGATAAATTTGATTTTGGAATAAACTGAGAGAGGAAGACATAGTTGTACAATAGCTGCCTGACAAAGTAGTTTTATTTTTTAATGTGCATGGTATCCCTGTGTGAACATGTATTTGTATGCCTGTGGGTACATGTGTGTGTAAGAGAGAGAAAAAGAGAGAGAGGAGAGAGAGAGAGAGAGAGAGAGAGAGAGAGAGAGAGAGAGAGCGCCAGAAGTTTAGTTAGGTGTCTTCCTCCATTGCTTTTCCATTAAAAAATGAGGGCTGGAGAGAGGTCACAGTGGGTAAGGCTCTTGCCTGCAAAGCCCAACAATCCAGGTTCCATTCCCCAGGACCCACAGAAAGCCCAATGCACAAAGGGGCTCATATATCTGGAGTTCGTTTGCAGTGGCTTGAGGCTTGAGGCTGGCCCATTCTCTCTGTGTCTGTCTCTCTGCTTGTAAATAAAATATTTTAATTAACAGCAACAACTGATACGTGCTTTCATTAGTCTTGGAGCCAGCAAGTCCCGGGATCCCTGTCTCTGTCTCCCCAGTGCTGGATTACAGCGTCCACGGCCCTAGCTGGCATCTCATGTGGCTCCTCGTACTTATGTGCCAAGCACTTTACCCATCCCCCATCTCCTCAGCCTCAGTAGGGATTTTTATAGAATGAGGACTTCGTGATGCCAAACTAATTTTTCAGTGAATACTCTTTTGTATTTTTTTGTTCTGTTTTTTTCAAGGTGGGACTCACTCTAGTCCAGGCTGACCTGGAATTCAGTCCCAGGCTGGCCTCAACCTTATGGTGATCCTCCAACCTCGACCTCCTGAGTGCTGGGATTAAAGTCATGAGCCACCACACTGGACTCTTTTGTAATTTTGAGTCTTGCCCGCCATGGCATATGATATTTACCAAGTCTCACTGAAATATATAAACAATCGGCTGTTGTGAAAGAATATCAGGAAGGACATTTCTCCACAGCTTCAACTGACTGTCACCCTGCGGGAACATGGACGAGCAGTGATGGGCTTTCCTGTTTTCCAAAAGAACCTGAAATCTGGGTTTTTAATGTGAAATCCCCTGATGTTTGAATGCTGGCAACTGATTCAGAGTTATAAAAACATTCCATGGTCCAAACAAAACACATGTGTAGGCCATATGGGAGCTCTCCTGTGCCAGCTGGAGACCTGGAGTGTAGACACTGCTTACTTGCTAAGGGTTCTGTAAGTGCCTCTTCTGTGGCCTTCTCTAGTGTGAGGTGGTCAGGCCTTATCCTAGCACAATGCAGTTATTATGGATTTATTTAAGAGAGTGAGAAAGGGAGGGAGGGAGAGAGAGAGAGACAGAGAGAGAAAATGGCCTGCCAGGCCCTCTAGCCTCTATAAACAAACTCCAGATGCGTGCACCACTTTGTGCGTCTGACTTGATGTGGGCACTGGGGAATCAAACCTGGCCAGGCAGGCTTCGCAAAAGGAAGCCTTTAACTACTCAGCCATCTCTCTCCAGTTCCACAATGAATTTTTAAATTAGTTGATTGATGAACTTGTTGGTTGTGTAGTTTGTGTGTATTGGTGTCTGTGTGTGTGTGGTGTATGCATGTGTGTGTGCAGATGTGCACACCCCAAAAGCACACATGTGGAGGTCAGAGGAGGCTATAGGGTGTCCTGCTCTGTCACTCTTCTACCTTATCTTCCTTGAGACAGGGTCTTTCAATGAACCTGGAGCTCACATCATTTTTTTTAAAATTAGTCTGGCTAACCATGGAGATTCTCCTAAGAAATGCTCCCATCTTTGCTCTATTCAGTGCTGGAGTTACAGGCATGCACAATGACATCTAGTTATTTATTTGCAGAGAGAAAGGAGAGAGAGAGAGAGAGAGAGAGAGAGAGAGAGAGAGAGAGAGAGAGAGAGAGAGAGAGAGAGAGAGAGAGAGAGAGAGAGAGAGAGAGAGTGTATGGGCATGCCAGGGCCTCTTGCTACTGCAAATGAACTGCAGATGCGTGGTCCACTTTGTGCATCTGGCCTTACATGGGTACCGGGGAATTGAACTCTGGTCATTCCAGGTTGTGAGGTTCTGCAGGCAAGTGCCTTAACCTTTGAGCCATTTCTCCAGCCCCAAATCTGTCTTTATTCGGGTGCTGGGGATTGTACTCAAGTCCTCATGCCTCCTCAGAAATCTTACTCTCCTGCTCAGCTATCTCCACAGATCACAGTGTATTTTAACTGGCCTGGTTTTCCACTGAGCTCTAAGATCCTTGAAGGCAGTAGCTGTAGGCTTGCAGGTCCATTGTCTTGTAGCTGGTGGACATTTAATATGAATGAACGTTGGAGGAGTGATGGATGAACGAATGAATGGTGCTCCAAACAAACTCCTCGTCCTGCCAATCTTGGCATAGCCAGCCGCTCAGACTCTCGGGGGTTCCCTCAAAGGCAGCTGCTCCTCGGCCACATTGTGATCTTTGGCCACCAGATGTCTCCCTTTGCCTAACTACTTGAGGCCAACCTGAGGTTCGTTAAAAAGAATCCCCACTTCAGAGAAAACGAATGAACGCAGAGTGCTGGGATTAAAAGCATGGTGGTGCACTCCGGAGCAGACGTAGGAGGATCGCTGTGAGTTCGAGGCTATATAGGGAATTCCAGGTCAGTCTGGGTTAGAGGGAGACCCTACCTCGAAAAACAAAGATGGGAACAAACAAAAAGAATGTCTCAGGCACACCCCTTCAGACAAGCACACAGCACGGCTACAAAGTCAGAAACAGGTTCCAGTGATGCATCAGGCTTGTTTTGTTCCTGAACAGCCTCTGCAGCTCCCGACAGGAACGCCCCTTTCCTTCCCTGTGTGGCAGACAGCCTCTAACCCAGAAGGCTCCTTATATTCCTTCTCAGAGTCACTTTAGGCTGGGGTGGGGGGGTTGGGGACATCAGAGTCTGTGTGGTTAAAAGCAGACCTTTCACAAGCTGCAGCAGGTGGCCCTGTCCCCTCTGTGGTCTCATGAGATCATATGGGGAGGGGTTACATGCTGACACCCGGGGAAGTCTTTGTAGGACCTCAGGAGGCTCCTCTGAGCTTGGACCATTGGATGATTTATAATTCCCATTTTAACGATAGGTAGAGCAAGAGGAAACTCATTAGCTCGCTCCGAAGCCCAGCATCTCTTTCCAATGTTCTCTCTAGGATTCAAGCCATGACTACATGGTGTCTTGTCTGACTCTGCTAAATTTGCCCAGGACAGTGGATTTGTTTACTTGTGAAAAATTTAAAATTGGGACTGGAGAGATGGCTCAGGAGTCAAAGGTGTTTGCTACAAGGCATGATGGCCCAGGTTAGATTCCTGGGTACCCACGTAAAGCCAGATGCACAGAGTGCCTGGGTTCGATTCCCGGGTACCCATGTAAAGTCAGATGCACAGAGTGGCACATGTGTCTGGTGTTTGCAGTGGTGGGAGGCCCTGGCACACCCATACTCATGCTTGTTCTGTCTGCCTGTCTCTCTCAAATAAATAAATAAAATATTTTTTAAATTTAAAATGTATTTACTTAGTGTGCACATGTAGAGGTTAACACTGGCTCTCTACCTCAACCATTTTCCTCTGAGACACAGTCTCTCAGGGAACCTAAGCGAGGTTGCCAGTGAGCTCTGGGAATCCCACTGTCTCCACCTCCCCAGCACCACAGTGCTGGACTCTCTCTCCTGTGAGTGCTGGGGATCATAACTCAGAGGGTCCCCGTGCTCCAGGATCAGGGGCTTAGTGACTCGTGAAGGTCACAGGTTGAATTGACATGGACATAATGATTCCAGCAGATTTGGGTGGCTCTGGTGCTTGTCATGGGCGGTCCAGATGAAAACGCTCAGTGTGATTTGATATCTTTGCTTCTCTTTTGGTGACTTCACATGGGTCGTGTGTGCTTTTTGCCTGGCTTTGACAAGCATTACAGACTTCGGCTCTGCTGTGCTGGCTTCCTGGCTTTCCATTGACTTACGGCTTCTGTGTTAAGCAGGGTGCTAATGGGACCTACCCCCAGGGCTCGGAACAGTTTGTGGCACATGGGAGGAAGATGCCAGGCCTTGTCATCTCAGCTCTTCTAATCTACTCTCCAGGCTTGGAGATTGCTGAACTTGTCTCAGTGTGGTAAGCATGCCCACAGTTTCACAGAGTTTTGACATCCTTTTAAATATATTTTTTAATTTTTAATTTTTGGTTCTTTCTAGGTAGGGTCTCGTTCTAGCCCAGGCTGCAGTCCCTGGCCTTGAACTCACAGCAGCCCTCCTACCTCTGCCTCCCGAGTGCTGGGATTAAGGGCATATCCCGCCACGTCCCGGGAAGATGTCCTTTGTTTTAATATGCAATGACAATCACAATTACGTAATGCCACCCTAGCCCTCTACAAACGCCTATCATAAATCACCCCGTAATCCCCTTCTGGTTCAGTCTGAGTCCAGGTGTGAGTGTTAATGTGAACTTGGTTTAAGTCTTGCCATATCCAGGTCAGGGAAACCTTGGCAATGTAATTGTCATGGTATACTCACTCAACTCTTCCTCTTCTTAGTACTCCTTTAAGTTTTTCATTATTCTTAAACATTTTGAAATTGTGGACCAAAGTCCCCTGAAGCAGGTCGCAGCGGGAGTCACGTGCCCCTGTGTTTGTAGCGGGCACCTGGGGCACAGCTTCTCAAAGGCCAGGCTCCAGGAATGCCCAGCACTTCCAATTCCCCTTCTGGAAGGTTCCCAGTTTGTCTTTCCCTGTTCACCTGCTGGTGTGTCTAATTGAAATATCACCTCAAACCCTGTAGTTCCTTCAGGAAAGCAGGGTGATATTTTATGATTTTCAGACAGTCAGCTCTGACAACATGATTCTGTTTACTAATTCCTTTCTCCTAGGACTTGGGTTTATTATTATTCTTATGACCCTACTCTTATTTATTTATTTCCATTTTTAATTTACTATAAAATAGTTTAAAATATTCATTTCAGGAGAGTCAGAGAAAGAGAGAGAGAGAGAGAGAGAGAGCGAGAGAGAGAGAGAACATGGGCACACCAGGGCCTCTTGCCACTGCCAATGAACTCCAGATGCATGCACCACTTTGTGCATCTGGCTTTACATGGGTGCTGGGGAATTGAACATGGGTTGTTAGGCTTTACAGGCAAACAACTTAACCACTGAGCCATCTGTCCAGCCCCATTTTGACATGTTTATACAGGCAAACAATGCCCTTTGATCTTATTCCCTCCAATTACCCTCTTTCGTCCCCCACTAAGACCCTCCCTCTTCCCCATGAATTTCATCTTACTTTCACACCCTTTTTTTAACCTACTGGGTCAGGGTCACCTGCATGCTCATGGGTGGAAGTGGGCACTTAGCATGACTACACCACTGACGAACCTGACTCCCCCTCTCCCTGCCGCTACCAGCCTCTGAGCGGTGTGGGTCTTATGCACCATTCCTCCCTTCAAGGTGATGGATTAGCAGGCTCAAGCTAGTGCCAGAAACCACCGCTGCTGTGAACTCCTGCGTGTAATGGCCGTGTTGGATCCAGAAGACAGCAATTTACAGCCTCCCTCTCTCCCTTCTTCCCTTCTTATTCTTTTCTTTCTTTTTTCCTTACTTCCTTACTTATTTTATTTATTTCTTTAGAGACAGGATGTCATGTAGCCCAGGCTGGTGTTGAACTCTCTATGTAGCCAAGGATGCCCTTGAACTCCTGACCCTCCTGCCTCTGCTGCTTAAGTGCCAGGGTTACAGCTGTGGGGAACTATATCCTACTTGGCTCTGCTCCTTTGCAACACAAACAGTTGACGTTAGCAGGCTTGACGTTCTTCTCTGGCCCAAGTCTGTCTCTCTTTAGATTCTTTCTCTGTATTTGTGGATGCTGAGCCTCTGTGGTCCGAGATAAGCAGAGAAAGAAATAGCAAGTAGACTACATGGACAGAATCACATTTGTTTACTTTGCTTTGTGAGCTCTGGTGAGCATCTTTTCAATGCCACATAGGTTAGGGATGCCATTTTGTAGCAGGTGGAGCATTCTAATGAAATTAGAGGCAATCCTTCCTCAGCTCTGCTTCACAGGTCAGCCCTGCCTTGGGCTCATAATATAATGGCATGTGGCCACGATGCTGAACCTTTGCTTTGATTCTTCTCAGGCATTAGTGCAGGATATGCCCAGCAACCTAACCAGGAAGTAAGTCTTGAGGAATTCAACTTTGCATGTTAACAGATTCTTAGGAGGAAACCAGAAGGCATAAATGGTTTACCAGTGAGTCAATAGTTTCAAAAATATGCCTTAGCCGGGCGTGGTGGTGCACACCTTCAATCCCAGCACTCGGGAGGCAGAAGTGGGAGGATCCCCATGAGTTCAAGGCCAGGCTGAGACTACATAGTAAATTCCAGGTTAGCCTGGGCAAGAGTGAGACCCTACCTCGAAAAACAAAACAACAACAAATAAAATAAAATAAAAATAAGTAAGTAAATGGCTTATTTGTGAAACAACCTAATATTGGACATTCCCTAACTTGTTTGTATTGAATATGGAATTTAGGAACCACAAATTACATGTATTTGTTTAGATGCAGAATTTCCCCCCAAAACCTATTCAGAATATCATCGAGGTCCACTGGTTGTTCATTCTCTAGGATCCCCTGAAATGTCTTTGGACTAATTAGAAACTATAGGGCTCACATCTGCTGTTAGAGCCACACACATGTCCCTAGGCATCAATGACACAATGAGGTTAAGGGAAAACAGCGTCCATCTGAGCCTCTGTGCCTTCGTCACCTCGTGCTCTCTCCCTCACAACTGCCCACTTTCCCAGCCACTGCACTCCCAGATAAGCAGTAAATTGTTAGTTGTTGGTTTTTTTTCCAGACAGTCTTGCTGGGTAGCCCTGGCTGACCTGGAGTAAGCTCACTGGGTAGCTAGCTCCCCTGTAGCAGCTCCCCTGCCTTAGCCTCTTAAGTGCTAGAGTTACAGGCATGTGCCATCACACCCAACTAGCCCCACGCCATAAATTCCTTCCCATTTCTTCAGGCCACACATTTTCTGTGTGTGTGTGTGTGTGTGTGTGTGTGTGTGTGTGTGTGTGTGTGTGTGTAGAGGCAGGGGTGACTGCCCATGTGTGTGTGATTGTGCATATGTGTGTGCTCATGAGTGTTAGGGGCCAGAAGGTAACCTCAGGTGTCATTCCTCAGGAATACCTTCAACTGTGTTTTTAAGAATATATATATAGACAACTTCAATAAATATGGACACTATACCATGATCATAATCCCCTCCCACCACTCCCCTGTCCTCCCTCTACTGAACCCCTTCTTCCCAGCTAGACTCCTCTATTGTTATGTCATCACTTCCCCCTCCTAGTATGCAGGTCTTGTGTTGGTAACAGCATCAGCTGCTGTGATATCATGAACAGCAAGGCCAGTTTGTGTCTGGAAGATAGCAGTGTAAGCAGTCCTTCCCTTCCTTTGGCTCTTACTATCTTCCCACCAAGTCTTCTGCAATGAGCCTTGGGGGGTGTGATAGTCACAGTGATGAACACTCCACTGTCACTTTGCAGCACTTTGAGTTTTGAGTCTTCCAGTGCTCACCACCACCTGAAAAGAGAAGCTTCTCTCATCAAAAGTGAGAAAGCATTTACTATATGGGCACACAAGTCTTCAGAGGGCAGCTTGGTGGGCATGATATATGCATGTATTCAAACAACAGTAGAAGTTCCCCCTTAGGGCTTCTGACTTCCTCATCTATGTATAAGCTTTTGACTAGGTTTTCAGTATCAGGCATGGATTCCCTCTGGTGGAATGTGCCTCAAATCCAATCTGAGAGTAATTAGTTTTGCTTATTTATTTATTTATTTATTTATTTTTTATTTTATTATTTTATTATTTATTTTTTTTTAAATTTATTGTCCACAATGAGTTACAACATTTAGTGGGCAAATAATGAGTTCTTATCCCCAATTCCCCGCTGCCCTCCCCTCCCCCCTCCACTGGATAACCTCCTCCATGGGTCATCTGGATAAGTCCTTGTGACGGGGGACCATGGATAGCCTAGTATTCAGCCAGGTTCTCCTGGCCATGCCTCTGGATAATCTCCTCCACCACGGCTCTTACAATCTTTCCGCCCCCTCTTCCACATAGTTCCCTGAGTCGTGGTGGATGAGTATTAAGGCTGCTTTAAGGTTGTGAGCTTAGGGGTCTTTGTGTCAAAATCATTGGTTTCTGTCTCACTGGCTTATCCTGTGTTGATTTAATGGCTGTGGCTGTGGGCCCCTTGTTCATCTCGTCATTCTCTGCGGGGTTCCATTTGGATCCTCCACAGTATGACTGTGGTGGCTCCTCTCTTGCCAGAATCTCAGCTATCGGCCTACGGTTGGTTGGTAGGGTTAGATGGGCCCCAGCTCTCTCGCTGCATCCTGAAAAATACAAACACAATCTCCATCGGAGAGTGAGATCAGTGTAGGTTAACAAATATACACAATTCTGGATTACCTAGATCCTATTTTTAGTAGTCTCCCTGTCACTCGCTCCCATAGTGCATCTTGTTTTGGGAGCCCAAAAGTACGGGATCCGGTGCCTATCGCCCTGAATCCCTAGTTCCAGACAAGGGGTCCCCCTCACTGAGTGGAAAATTGGTCGAATTTGAAAGCTGTTGATTGTCTCCCCCAAGCCCAGACTCCTCCATTACACAAGTGCTCCTTTGTTGGTTCGCTGTTCCCTCCCAGTAGGAGGTGTGGTCAGCCTACTCATAGCCGCAGATTGTGTTTCGTGTCAATCATCTCTGTTTACTCCAGCTGTCGTTGATCAGTTTCCCCTGGCAGCCTGTGCAGTGCCTTCCAGCACTACACTAACTGCCTTCTGGGGGCTGGATACCATTCCGGACATTGAAGGGTTTCTCGATGCTGATCGATGCAGTCTGTGGTTTCTTCAGTAACAGGGTTTTGCCTCAGGCCTGGGGA
>PVHP010005952.1:0-62712 GCA_004024765.1 Zapus hudsonius
GAGAGAGAGAGAGAGAGAGAGAGAGAGAGAGAGAGACCTGGAGGGGCGGGGAAGGTGCGGGAGAGCGTCTTGGAGGGTCTGGACTTGGCACAGGTCCTCACCAACTCTCTGGTCTCTCTGCTCCCACCTTTAGGATGGGCCCAAGAGCTGCCCTCAGCCCCCAGTGCCTTCTTGCTGGGTTCTGCAGGTTAGTCTCCTCAAACACTGCTGCAGGGTGCATGATGCCAGGAAGCGCCCCTCAACGCAGGGCCAACTGTCCACAAGGCCACACTTCCAAGGAAAGAAAGCGGCCAGACTGCTCCCTCCTCCCTGGGGCGACCGGTTCACATGCACCCCTGGGGAGACCTCCGGCTTTGGTATCTGAACTCGATGTTTATCAGAAAACAGCAAAAGACCCCATTACTCCGATGTCTTCCAAGATTCAGGGTCAGTAGAAACCCGTTCCTCATGGCAAATGTGGACTTGGGGGTGTTAAAGTATTTCCACTGAGCAGAAATGGGGAGTCTGTTTGAATAGACAGAAGCAAGGCAATAAACCAGGCATGGGGCAGTGCAGCCAAGGCTGGGCCCGCTTGAGGGATCATGATGGACATAAGGTAGACACCCCCTTGGGAAAAGGACCCTCCTCTTGGATGGGCATGTTATTCCTGGGCCAGGACCAGCTCCTGCCCCACAGAGACCTGGGCACCTGCCCAGCCCATCGGGCAGCAGATGTTCTTGGGGCAGGTGCTAGTGGGAGGGAGAGAGTTGGGGAGCCCACAGAACCTCCGCGGGCTGAGGAGGAAGGGCAACTTGAGGATTGTACCCAGTGGAGGTTTCCTCAGCCAGGGAGGCAGGTTCCACGGTCCAGGCACTGGATCCTTGGGAATTGTCAAGGGGCAGTTTCTTCCTGGAAGGCCTCACATTCCAAAAGGTCGTACCTTAATCTTTTCTTTTCTTTTTTTTTTTTTTTAGACCAACACCTCATTTCCCATGATGACATCAAAGTCCCTCTGTTAGCACATCTTCTACACCAGCAGAATCACATGTCTCTGTGTAGCAATAAAAGTCCACATAAGTGCAAGAAAAACAGTCCCGTGTGAGGAGGTCCAGCAGACACGGGGAAGAGACCATCTCCACAGCTGTGACCCCACACTGCAAGAGGCAGCACCCCATCATAGGGCACAGACAGCCTGGCCAGCCCCCCCCCCCCAGTCTCTTCTGAGCCCCTTTGGCTCTGGGACATGACAACCAGGCAGTAGGTCAGAACAAAGCCCAGGGTTTCTGCCATGCCAGGGAGGAAATTCTAGAGCAACTTGGGGTAGCCAAGGACACAGCCTGCCAGCCTAGCACACATCCCAGCAGTGCCCTGCTGGGTCAGGCTCCTTAGCTGGGGAAGCCCTTTGTGTGGCAGCTTCCAGAGTCCCAGGATCCCCCAGCAAGGCACAGCAAATTAGCACCACAAAGGCTTCTGAGAGGCCCTGGGCAGGGGCCGGAAGGGAGCCCCTACAGAAGTGTGTGCAAGCACGGGTAACTTCACAGACAACAGCCAGTTGGGTTTTGCTGCTGAGAAGAAAGGGTTAGTTTACAACTGACTACCGACTAGCAAGTGAAGACCCCTGCAGCTTGCTCTGGCAGCCACTGACCAAGCTCCAGGCTTCTCCCCCAGGTGCCCAGAGGAGTGCAGCGCCCCCTGGTGAGGGAGGTGGAGACAGGAGGATCCAAGGGCCACAACCCAGTGCAATTGGTGAACTCCAGGCCAATGAGAGATCCTGTCTCAACCAAGGCTGGCAGGGGCTGCAGCAATGGCTCAGAGGTTAAGAGCACTTCCCACGTAAGCATGAGGGCCTTGACATAACCTGACTCTACAGCAACCACCTAAACAACCGGGCGTGGTCATGTACACCTGTCACCCCAGTCCTGTAGGAAGCAGAATTGCGGGGTTCGCAATGACAAGCTCCAGAATCACAGCAGTGGGGGACACCTGGCATCCTCCCGAGGCAGTTCAGGGTGACTAGGCCTGAAAATAAAAGCAGCAATGTTTTTAGGCTTGGCCTGCAGTCTCGGCTTTGCTGGAGACCCGAGAAGAGCCAGGCTCCCCTCCATCTCTTGCCTAAAGGAGTTCCCTAGACCTGTTTTCCCACGCCTTAGCCCCTTCCTGAGAGGGAGGTCTCCATTCCTAGAATTCAAATCCAATCCTGGCCTGTGGCTGGTCAAGCTTAAGACCCCAGAACTTCTTGAGCCAGCCTAGCCCAGCCCCATTGGCTCCCCTGAGGCGGAAGTTAGGGCCCACCACCATCAGGTCGTATTTTCACCAGGGAGGACAAACTCTCTTGGCTGCCAGCTCATCACTCTTGAACCTCCAGGCTGAGCCCAGGGCCAGGACGAGGGGAGAACCCACCTCACCCCTCCTCCCCATGGGCGCTCCCCCTCCTGCCCTCCACAGGGCAGGAGCTCTCTTGCACTTCTCTTTCCACCCAGTCCACGTGCTTTTCCGTTTCCCTCAATAAATGTGGTAACTTAATGCCATCCTTCTCAGTCTTATTTTATCCAATTCTTGGGTTAAAAGCAGACGGGAACTCAGGGTTCAGGGTTCTAGGAGTCTTTCCTGCATCCCAGTACCCCATAGCATTTTGGCCTCCACAAACACCTGCAAGGGGTGCATCCATCTGAACACATTCATGATACCCCTCCCCCCCCCACACCATACCATTATGGAGGGGGCTGGGCTTCTGGAAAGTCCTTGAACTGCAGACCCTGAGTTTGTGTCTGTATTTAGCCAAAGAATTGACAAACCAGCCTGAGAAGGATAATTATTAAATTGTTACATTTATTGAGGGAGGTACAAACAAGGGAAGGAAAATGGATACACCCACATGGTCCGAGGGCCTGGAAGAAACATGAAAAGGCGTTGAGAGAGGAAAGAGCAGAGAGCTCCTGCCATGTGGACGGCAGGAGGGGAGCCCAGTCGGGAGCAGGGGTCAGGCACCAGGACCCAGAGGTTCAGGAGATAAGTGGGCAGCTAAAAGAGATTGCTCACCTGGTGTCTATTTATAACCTTGTGGTGGGCCTTACTTTCAGGCTCAGGTGAGTCAGCGAGGGCTGACTGGTCTGGGTTAGGGGCTGGCTCAAAGAGAGGCCAGCCATGACACCAAGTTTTGGGGCTGAGCTTAACCAAGCACAGTGCCAGGATCAGATTTAAGTTCTAGGAAAGGGGAAGTCCCTCACAGGAGGGGCTGGTTTGTTCATGGAAAACAGGTCTCCGGCAAGAAGCAAGTAGTCAGATCATTCTTTGATCTCTAGCCAGGGCGGGCTCAAAGACACCCCTGCCTTTACTTTTGGGGTCCAGTCACCCCAACTGCCTCAATACCACACATACACACACAAGCAATAAAAGGTGGACAGCATTTCTGAGGAATGTGTGGTTGTCCTCTGGTCTCCACATGCATGATTATACATGTGTGCACACCTATGCACACAGGGCCAAGCACACATGTGCACACTTAGAAAAATCCCAGCGACACTCTCCCATTCGGTGAAAGTACTAGAAACTGCATTTCCAAGGCTTTTCCATCTTGGCTCGTCAGTCCACAGAGGTTATGGAACTGGGCCAGCACGGGGAGGATCCAGCTCCTGAAGCAGGTGGACCAAGGCTGGAAATGCCTGCTGACCTTTACCAAGTGTGAAGACCAGAGAGGGCAGCACCTGGGACTTGTGACAGGTGGTAGGACCCCTGCAGGGCTTACTGGGGGCAGCCATGCCTCCTGGATAGGACCACCCCCCTCAAAATGGGGTGGTGAGTGCACACTTGCAAGGAATCTTGGGGTCCTTCCGGTCTCCACACACTCAGGTGCAGCCAAGTCACTGCCTCTCCTGCTACAAGGGGAGAGTTTCACCTGCAAGGGCAGAGCAGCCAAAAGCAAGTGCACGCAGGGCCTGAAGGTCATTTCCTCCTTGCAGAATGGAATCTGTGGAAGTGAACAAAGGTGGCCCTTGACTTTGAGCATCCCTGCCCCTCAAGGGAGGCACAGATGGCAAGGGCACCAGGTGGGCACAAGGCCCTGGGGACATTCTCTGGGCTCTTCCCACAGCACACACAATCCTCATACACTGGGAGAAGTGTGGCCCAGGGAGTTAATGAGATTGTGTCTAGAGTTGGGAGCCAGAGTTTGGCTGAGAGGGAGGGAGAGTGGAGAAAGCCTGGGTTGGGGCAGAAGTCTGGCCTTGGCCCTAAGACCTACATGTCTCCTAACCTCAGAGCAGGGCTGACATACTGTGGCCTCACACCCAGGCTTCTGAGAGCTCCAAGGACTCAGCCAGAAGGGAGGTGGAGGCACCACCCAGCAGGAAGCCCTACCCTCCTCTGTGAAGTCCTGCTCAGGTTCACACAGTACCCACCCCTCTTAGCCCCAGGTAAGCACACTGAGAGCTTCTTCTGGTTTCTGCTGGCAGAAACTGTGCTTGACCCTTCTGTGATGGTATCTATTTATAAAGAAACCGAGGTAGACAGAGGTCTCCAGTTCAGATGGCCCAGGGTGACTAAGACTGCCCTTGGACTCCTGTGAAAACCAGCGACAACAAACCTCACGGAAATGTTTGAGCTGATTTAATTCACAATTTAATTTTTCAATGCAGGTTACTGGATTATCAGTTAAACATTAGTGTTGGAGAATGACATGTTAAATGTACCTATTCTAATAATTTAAAATAAATTCCAGTACTTATGATGATGACAGCTACAGATAACCATTCATATTCAATACATTTTTGAAGATTCTCTTATCACATTACATAGTGGATGGACATTTTAAATGGTAATGCAGTCACATATAATTTTAAGTCAGAGACAATATATGCATATTAAAATTCTGTATATCTTGATAAAGTAAAAAATAAAGCTATATAAACTGATCTTTAGACATTTTTCTGCAAAATCAGTCACACTTTCGTAATACTTGCAACATTTCCATTAAAGCTTTGTTTATACAATATCAGAAACATTCTGATTTCCATTAACCCGCCTTCTTCTGAGACAGGGCCTCAGGCATCCCAGGCTGGCCTCAAACTTGCTATGTAGCTGAGGATGGCCTTGAACTTTCAACCCTCCTGCCACTATCTCCCCAGTGCTGGGATTACAAGTGTTCATTACCACACTCGGTTTCTGTGATGCTAGGCAAGCGCTCTACTACCCGGGCCACATCCCTAGCCCTCTAGCCCCCAACCCCACATCCACAAAAAGATAGCATTCACCACCTGATGTATCTCTTACTTTTAGTTACAAATGGGTAACTGCCTAAAGAAGCGCAGACTGCCAGGACCTGCTGTTCTATGATGAAGTAAGTGTCTGCCGGACTTGGTGGTTCTGAGAACCAGCCTGGAGCTCTCTCAGAGGGTGGTGCTTGGCGGCCCGAGGAACGCATTCTGCAGTTAAAGCTGGGAAGCGCACTCAGCAAGCACAGAACTGCCCTGCTCGGCTGGCTGGTCGCCTGCTCTTTCCACCTCGGCCTCCCCCTCCAGGGTGGGTCTTTTGGTCTGCTCACTCAGGAATGAATGACCGGGATTTTGGGACAAGGCTGCTTTTGTCCTAGCCGGCACACAGCGATGGTAACCCTGCTTGCTGGCCACCTAAGCTGGTCCAAGGGAAGGAGGAGGAGGGGAGGTCCTGGCTGGGAAGCTCAGTCCAGGTGCCAGTGCTCACAGAGCCCATGTGCAAGTGCACCTGCACCCCCTCGACGGTGCGTATTTAGGGAGCCTGAGCTCTCCAGGCCAGGGTGGTGCCTCCACTTGGGGCCCTAGGAAAGGAGGCTGGTGTGTGGGACACAGGAGTGTGCATGTTTTTTGTGCCACATGTGTGTACACATCTGTTTATGCTCACACATGTGCATGGTGTGCTTGAGGCGGAAGGCAAGAGAACACACATGCAGCCAGGGCCCCTCATGCCTGTGTGACTTAGGAGTTGTGTGTTCTGATACATGGAGAAAGTCACAGGTTGTCAAACAAGCAAGTAAGAGAGATGAGTCAAGTTGATGTTACTTGCTTTAATGTTAGCATGAGACAAGTGAACACCAGCTGCTGTAAGGTGGGAAACTGTATTAACTCACACCTGCAAGGGCATTTCCTTAGGGCTCTTTTGTCCCTGTAATTTACCTGTGCCCCTTGTTTATTTCAAATTCTTAGGCACATCATTCAATAGTTTCTCAAGTATGAGTTTAAATGACATTGTGGCATGTGTAAAGTTCAGTCTTCCTTGGAGACTCAACTATTGGAGGAGAAAAGGTAATTAATTACCCCCAATAGGTGAGGAATGCCGGACCCACAGAGAGAATCTTCTATGTTTAAGGCTGAAGGATGGAAATTTAAAACAAAAGCAAACAGAACACAATGATGAAATGCAATGGACGGTGAAAGCAGAGAGAAATGATCCCACGCTCAGCAAGCCCTTCGGTGGGTCACGGCCACCAGAAGCACGCAGAAACAAGAGGCACGGGGAAACCCAAGAAGAGTGCAGCCGTCACACGCTGAACCGGGCAATCCAACCCCCCGCCAGAATTTAAAGTGGCCTGAAGTTTATAAACTTAAAAAGTGAAAGCTTGAAAAACATACTTTAAAAATCAGAAGACACATCAGCAAATGAAGGATATAAACAGCTATGAAAATACTTTAGTGCAAAGGCAGTTTTAAGATTCCTAAAAAAATACGTTACAAATAATTTGTTAACTAAACATAAAGAGACTCTCCCCCCTCCCCCCACAGGTATTACATTTGTACCCATTTGGGGTTCTTAAAAAGGGCTGTAAAACACGCACGCACACACGCGTGCACACACTCTCACACACATGCACCCACCCACACTTGCACAAATGCACACTCGCACACACGCACGCACTTCAAGGATCATGGTGGACTGGGGCACCAGGTGTGGCTGCCTTGTGCAGACGGAGGTGACCCCAGCAATACCAAGAGGGCACCAAGGTGTGTTTTGGTGCAGAGGCAGCCCTTGGATTGGAGTCTGGTATCCTTTTGTCTGTTCTCGGCCAAAGGCAGCTCCGCCATCTTTGGTTGGTGTTCACGCTCCCCACCCACCTCCCCAAACTGCCACGCCCAGTCATTACGTCAATCACCCCCCAGGTCAAGCCTAGCTCACAGGTGAGGCCTGAGGAATCTCATCACAGCTTGTGCTTCCCAGGATGTTGGCTTCCAGTGAGGATCCACAGGCCTGTCATCATGGCCTCATGACACTTCACAGATGGGCACTGGCTTTCCCTCAGCCTCTGAAAAGCCACTACGAGACCAAGGCCCAAACATCACACTGAAATGTCTTAATGAGTCAGGACTTCCAAGGGTGCATCCAGTGCTGTCCTAGAAAGAGCAACACCAGTGCCAAGAGCAGGAACTTCGCAGGAGGCGGCTTCTAGGGGCCTGTGCATCCCAATGAAAGCCCTGGATGGAGCCTGGGGCCAAACAGAGACCCACGACCACGTGTTGGTCTGACTGAGCATCAGATTGCTGGAAGCCATGGGCCCACCTCAGCCCCACATGCTTTGGGCATGGACCCAGCTGCCCTGGTGCCCCAAACCAATCCCTATCATTGGGACCCATGGAAAAGCACTTTCCAGTTAGGGAAACAGGTATCATCCTGGCATGTGACAGGTAGACATTGCAAGACTCCGGAGAGGCTTGGCTGACAGTAGGACTGTCCACCATGAAAATATCCTCTTCCACAGGGCGGCCAGTAATGGGAAGGGGACACAGACACCCTCCAAAGTGCCAACGTGCAGGATCAGCGTCTCCTCAGCAAACAGACATGACCTGGGAAACTGCTTCGTGAAGCAGATGGTGAACATGGGCACAGCCAGAATGCAGGTCTAGGGGAGGACACACTCTTGAGTGTCTGACGAGTCACTTCCCTGACGAGATGTATGGATGGCTTGCACGGGAACAGGTGGTGAGGAACAGCAAGACACATGTGTGCAGTGCCCATGAGCAGGGCAGCCACTGGACAGACGAGGCTGCAGACCAGTGGCAGGGCTCTTTTCTTCAAGTACCAGCGGAGGATGGCGGTGGTAGGAGGGTGACACCAGGCCTGCAGGGCAATGCACGCAATGAGGCTAGGCCGCATAGCGCCTCTTCCCACAGCCTTGCTGGGTACGCAGTGCACGGTGCTGGGGCGGAGCGCAGGCTACGACTCCATCCTCACTCCTCGAGGACGACGGGGTGGCAGACACAGGCTCAGGCACCCAGAAGTGGGCCCGGGGCTATCTGTCCATCATGTGGGCATCTCCAGACTGGACCCAGAGTAGCTGTCTCTCACACTGGAACCATGGCGGTTGTGGGAAAGACCCAGGTGCGGTGGGAACACAATGTACTCTGTGCTCCTCCACTGGGTGCACACCACCTTCCCAGAGTGGGAGCCACCTGGGACGAACAAGGGCCTGGAGCCCTTACTGCCCCAGCTCTGCCAAGACGCCAGAGGGTTGAGTTCTGAAACACTGCTCTGAAGCTGCAAGTCCTGTCAGGAGAACAGAAGATGTGTCGTCAGTTGTGCGAACCTCCATGGGCGCCCCTCACGCTGCTCTTTCTACCTCAGGTACGACTGGCCTGCAGGGACCCTGAGAGGCAGTAAGCCTCACCTGCCTCATCTAGGAGCTAACACCTCTGTTTTGGTTCCAGCAGGGCCCATTCCAGATGCCAGGGAGAACAGAGCAGGCCGGGAACAAAGTGATGACTGGGGAACATATGAACCTTTTCTGTCACCAGTGAAACATATAATGAAAGTTCAAAGTCCCCAGCACCCGTAAAAATAAGGTGTTAATCCTCATTCCATGGAGGGGAGGGAAGAAGAGGGGAAGACCCTCGTTCATGCCAGCCTGTTCTCCCCAGACTCGCACAGCAGCCAGGCGGGAGGGGACAGGGCTGCACAGCTCCCGTCTGTTCCCATGGGAAATGGTCCCAGGTAATACTGCTTTACATACACTTGGTGCCTGGGAGGCTCTTATGGCCCAGGCTCTGAGGACACAGCTGTGTGCTCAGTTAACAATGGCGGGCAGCTGATCTCAAGGCAGGAATTGTCCCACTGGAGGACCAGGAGCCAGCCTGTCTGGCATGCTGCATGTGTGGTATGGCACTGGCCTTGTATGTGCACAACACACTGTGTGGTCAGCTCACACTCAAGTGTGTCACTTACCTGGCACAGAAGGTGTGTGGTGTGTGTAAAAAGGATGTGTCTGTTTTCAGCATGAACCATTGCTATCAAAAAAGGCACGACACAGCAAAACTTTGGAGGAAAAACGGACAGTCTGAAAGAGTCACAGCACTCGGGCCAAGTGCCCAGTGGGCAGCAGCCGAACGATTACCTAGCGTTGGGCTAGTCACGCCTTGGCCGTGGCAAGAGGTCCTTCAGCAGTGGCCTGTCGCTGCGTGGTGTGGCATCAGCTGGTGCTTTGTGTTCAGAGCTCTTCTGCAAGGATGAGGAAAGACACTGAGCTGCAGCTGCTGCTACGAGTGGAGGCGGCCAGCACCGGTGCCCGGGCTGCTGTCATTGCCCTATGGCCACTTCCACACTGCCCTATGCGATTCCCGCTGTCCACCTTGGCAGGCTACGAGCCTACAGGATGTGTGTGGCAAGAGATGGATCCGGGGACTGCCTGTTTACCAGGGTGCACAGAACCTCTGCTGAGGAAGCAGACATCCCTAAACAGTGTTTATGTGAAGAAACCTGCACCCAGAAGAGCTGGAACAGGGTCCAAGGAGAAGCTGCAGCACCTGTGGGAGAGGCCCACCTGCCGAGGGTCCTCTGACAGCTCCCTGCTCCCAAGGCAGACAGAACACAGGGAGCATGTCCAGAATTCCAAAGCTAGCACCTGACACGCCACCACTCGCATTTCACTTCTTTGAAGGAGCTGCCAACGTGCAAGGAGCGACTTCCACGCAGCCTGCCCTGTGGACGGGCATCCGCTGGCCATGTCCTGAGGGCTGCCGGCTCCTGGCGTCCCTTCGCAGCTCCTCAGCAGTGAGGAGTGAGGGAGCTTTCAGTGTGGAAGGAGCACAGAGTTGGAGGAAGAAGGGCAGGTGGAACTGGCAAGGGCCCAGTGAGGAGAAGGAGCCAGAAGACCGATCTGCCGCCCTTGGAGGCTGCTGCAAGGGCGCAGGCGTGGAGACGAGGTGAGCACACACAGTGTTATATATACAGGCTAAATATATAACACGCCCAGTGTCTGTGATGCTTGCTTTTTAAGAAGGATCAAGTTGAAATGAAACCCAGCTGTCTGAAGGGAAACCTGCCCACCCGAGGGCTCATAGAATGTTTATTCCTCCAAAGTTTTGCGAACTGCATGGCTGTCCAGCAACAGCATGTCTGTGTCCATGTCCAAGTGTGCCTGGCTGCGCATGGCTGCGGGGCCTCTGCACAGCTGTAGCCTGGCAAGGTGCCTGGCCCCGCAGCCTGAGCCAAGCTTCTGCAAGTGTTAGAAGCAGCTCGATGTTAGCAGCTGTGGGATATAGGGCAGGCACAATTTGAACTTGAGTTAGCACAGTTAATGTTTTGTAAGCATCATGACTTTTTAGTGTTCCTACTAATCTCCTCCAAAATGTTTTTAAGAATGTAAACAGTGAGCTGAAACAACAACTTTTCCTAATAAATTCTAATGGCAACAAGTTGCCTTAAAATGTACTGCTGCTATAAAAATAGTGTTCAAGATGGAAGCTGAGTGGCTATTTAAAGACAGCCCCTCTCAGGCTTTGGACACTTCCTGTCAAACAGCTATGCTGGTGAGACAGGCAGCCACACAGTCATCCTCCCAGTGTCACTCACGGAGGCACATGTGGACACAATCTTTGGGTACAAGAACAATGGACCAAACTGTCAGTGTACTTGGCTTGCTGACACCCTGGCTGAGAAGCAGCTGTCCTAGAGAAAGGCGTGGTGTGCGGCTCTGCACTGCCACGTGGCCCATCAAAGCACATTTTCTATAAACTGAAGTGGAAGCCATCGTCAGCATAGTTTGGCTTCATGAGGTCTAGGGACCCAAGCAGACCACTCTCTTCACCTTCCTCAGTTTCCCTATGGCAGACGGAGGGAGCTAAGGGAGCCCATAGTGGTAAGAGGTCTCACTATCCATTCCCACTGGCTATGGAGAGCAGGGTCACCTTGCTCAAGCTAAAACAACTGTGTAGGAGTGACTGTCAGGTACTTAGGTGGCCTGGCCTGGTTGTGCTGAGCAAAGGTGAGGGTTCTGAGCTGACCTGTGGACAATGGGAGCTGGGAGTCACTGCTGGAGGGACACAGCCTGTGTGCCTCTCACTGACTTTTCTGACTTGGTGATTATGAGTGAAAGCAGTAGAGGCACTGGGTGGCCTCCATTAGGTTCCCCCACATCGTCCTGTGGCTGCCACCCCAACATGCGAGCAGGCAGATGTGGTCACCTGTTGGTCAGAAACTCAGACCGCTGGAGGTCTGGGAAAGCATAAAGACGGTGGGCTGCTCAACAGAAAGGCACTTGTTCCTGGCCTGCAGGCCGCAGTCCGGAGCCCACGCAGAGCGGAGCGTTTGAACAAGTAGTGGTTATTTAGGCAAAGCGGTGGAGGACAAGGGAGGCAGGAGGAAAGAGAGACAAGAGGTGAGTTGGTTATAGGCAAGCACATCTTAGCACACATTAACAGTTCCTGCCTCCTGCGTCACAGCTCCTGCTGGTTTGTGGTAGGCTGCCTCTCATGGGAGCAACAGTAATGTCTCCACTAAAGGAGGGAACAGAAGGGTTTGCCCAGCACTTTCCACCCGCTTCTAAGGCCGTTCCAGAAGGTTTCCGAACAACAGGATCCTGCTCGAAGCCACACCCACTCTCACAACAAAACTTGAGTCCTGAGGAGAGGAGCTCTGGTTCTCTGCTCAAGTGTGCCTGACTGAGCACCTGAAGTCCACCAGCATGGGAACCAGGCGGTGCACAGAACGCATCCTCTTTAAAGCTGGGCCATGTTGCTGTGGCTGTGGGCAGGGAATCCAGCAGAGGGGTCAAAACCCTAGGCACAGTGTTGCCATGAACACAGATCCCTGTGCACAGGGTGTAATGAACAAGCATGTTCAATGCATACATGGTGCTATGAACACGTGTCTACTGGGCACAGGGTGTCCTCATGATCACGCGTGTCCACTGTGTCCCTGGGCACAGTGCTGTCAGGGACACAGGTGTCAGCCCTAGAGTTGAGGAGCCAAAGCTGTCAGCCTGCTTAGAGGAGAGCAATTAGACAGCTGCTTCTGGATTTCAGAGGTTGGGGACAGTGATGCTCCCAGGGAAGCTGAGCATTGAGCACGGCTCCAGGATTGTTCCCCAGGGGTCCTTCAGTCAGGTGGATGCTCTCTGTCTTGCTGAGAGCAGATGAGGTCCCATGATCGAGGACTAGCCTGCCTGGCACTGCAGTGTTAGAAGGCACTCACTTTGGATTGCACACAATTTGTTTGGATTGACACGGTAAGGACGTGTCCACTCCTCGGAGTAGAGGTCCTGGTTCAGAGGTCTGACAGCATGGATTTCATCAGCTGTGGCAGGAACCATAAAGGGAGGAGAGGAACTGGCCTTCCTATGTGCTGAGTTAGCACACAGTCCCAAGACACTTACCAACCGGGGTCCTGCTAAGTGTGGCAATGGTAGGATGGGGCAGCACCAGCACCTAGACAGGGCTACCTGGTACCCACCCGAACTGAAGCTCCCTGTGTCTGAGATGGCTGTGGCTAGCAGTGGGAGCAGTCAGGCTGGGAGAGACGTTCACTGCAATTCCCTCTTGCCTCACAGGTACCGGAAGAGAAGGTTTATCGTCTCTGCACTTTCATCCCCAGAACAAGTCAAAGGTAACGGGAGGAAGTGCAGTTCCCATGGTGCCACCCACTGAAAGATGAGGACTTCCATGGGCAGAGCTGAAGTCTGTTTTCTCAGCCAATTCCCAGCAACTGTGTCCCAAGCGGGCTGCCACTGAGAAGACCACACACTGTCCTGGTGACAGGGTCCAGCTGAGAAGTCAGCGTGCCAGTGAGTTTGAGTGTAACTGGGAGTCCTGCCAACACCCACCATTTCTTTGCCAACAGGTAAGGTCTGAGCAAAATTTACCATCTTTAAAAGGATATAACTTTTTTTTATACTGGGGACTGAACTCTGGGCCTTGAACATGCTAAGCATGGACCTACCACTGAGTACCAGCCCAGGCCATTATCTAATAATTACTTTACATTTTTTGGTGAAGTTACAGAAAATATCTTTTGTATTAATCTTTGTTCTTTCACTCTCTTATTTCAGCTGTTGATCTAAAGTCAAATTAAACACTGATTGCTCAACTTAAATTTTACCTGATTTAGCTCTAGAATCATGTCTCACTGTAGAATTCATTTATGACACCCAGAGCTCTGTGCTCTCTCAGCGACGTCCCCATCTTAAGACGAGGCTAGGAGATGGCTGGCCTAGCTGGGCAGCCGTCATACCTGGGTTCTCTCAGTCGCTGTGGGCCACAGTTGTCTGCACAGGACCTTCTTGAGGACGTCTGGAAGGAGGCTGACGGTGACCAGCAACGTGATGCCCAGCCAGGCAGGCCCGCTGGACAACATGTGTATGAACACGTAGTACATCCGCTGATAGCTGAGGAACGGCCTGGGCAGGGAGTCGGTGCACAAGTGAGATGCTGCCAGGCCACGGGATGCCCAAGCCCACATGCAGCTTTCCAGACCCTGCAAAGCCTCTGTCCTGAGGGCTCCACACTCACAGCTGTTGGTCCCTGTGCACAACCACCTTGCCTGCCCTGCTGCATGTTTCCTGGAGTATGACAGTGGGAAAGGGATGGAGCTATGGGAACAGGTGATCCTTCCTGAAACCGGGGTTGTCAAATATCCGTGTGCCTCTGTGTTCTATTGGGCCTCACCCAAGGGGATTAGCATCAACACTGGACATGGTTCCTAGAGTTCTGTATTCCATTTATACCAACAGCTATGGACCACCTTCTGCCTCAGGCACAGGAAAAGCTCAGGGGCAGAGTGAAGCCCCACCTCTAAGCACACACAGGCTGGGACAAGCAGACTGCAGCACTGGGAAGGGAAGGGACCTGAAGCTGCTGGAAAGGCCTGGGGTGGACAAGGCCTTTCCTGAGATTACAGGGTAATCTCAGAAAAGGAGGGTGCAGTAGCCATGTGATCCATAGACCCAATGTCCCAGGCTCCAGATGAAGCTTCCCTTCCCCATAGCCTCAAAGCCTTGGAAGCCTCAGGCCTGGCACTCTGGCTCGGGGCAGGGTGGCTGGAAGCTCTCTGCCTCTGCAGGGTTCCAGGAGCCATGCAAGTACACCTGTAGCTACGAAGGTCCCCAGTTTGCTGAGTGTGGAGAGAGGAGGGCCAGGATAGAGACCCCCACCCATCCATCCACTGCTTGAGACAGCACCTCCCTAGGGAACGTTGATGTAAAGGAGGACATTACATTGCTTTGATCTCCTAGCCCGGCCAAGACCAGTGTGATGCCAATGTGCCCAAGGGAAGGGACAATGTAAATAGGCCAGGCTGTTGTGGCTGCCTCTCCCCAACACTCTTGGGGTCTGACTCTGTTCTCAAAGATGTCCCTCTACTACCAAGGGTCTTTTCCTGTGTAGCTGCCTCAGCTGAATAGGACACTCTGTTCCTTGGGAGTTGAGGTGTCATGTGAAGTTGCACGGCTGTGGCCCTTCGGGGATGTCACCCCAGGGCTATGAATTGAAATTATCTTCAGAAGTTCACATGAGCAAATCTGAGCCTCAGAAATCCCTATCAATGGCATTTGGAGGTGGGTCTTGGGAGCTGATTAGGACACAACTGGGTTCAGAGGGTGGGGCCCAAGCAGGAGCACCAGAGGCTCTGTGAGAAAAGGACAGGGCTGTGGGTGCTTGTTGACCAATTCTTACCAGATAATCCCTCCCCAGAGGAGGGAGAAGACGATATAAAAGAGCAGTGACCCCCAGATGACAAAGTGGTTTATCCAAGTCCAGTAGTGTGTGTCCAATGCGAGCTACAAGGAAAAGAAGTGTCAACAGTGGCCAGAAAATAACAAAACTAGCTTCTGAGTGCCTGCAACCCCCAGACTTCCATCGAGAGGCAGCTGGGATGACCTGGCTTTGTATGATGTCACCAGAGGATCCTCCAAGCAGGATTCTCCTATGCTGACTCAAAAAGCCAGGGAGGACAGCTGAGGGAGCTCGTGCCACTTTCTAGGGCTGGTCTGCTGGGTTTCAGACTTTGCATAGTGGAATTCTCTACAGAATCTGACTTGACTTTGAAAAGTGGAATTTTCCAAAACACACTAATTTGTTTCCAACCTACTTCCAACCTTTGGCTTCTCTGGGCCATACTGGACACAGAAGTAATGTCTTAAGCCACACACTAACGACCAAATTATTTGATCATGGGGGGGGGCCCACAACCTGTTATTTAAAGAATTTCACCCTGAGTCATTTTGTAAAGAAAAGAATCATCCCTTCACTTCCTATGGTGTAATTCTGGGAGTACTAGGCTGTCCAGCTTTGCTGGAGCCCAGGTTTAAAGAGCAGGAACATGATTCAAGCACCCAGCACAAGGGCTGTGGTCTCGGTGTGTGACTGTGGATGGGCTGGAGCACGTGAGGGTGAGCTAGAGCACACATGGGTGGGTTGAGGCATGTCCCTGGCCATGACTCACCTTCAGCGTGACAGTGAATACCATCACAGTGAACACCAGCGTCCCGAAGGTCCAATTCCCAAACATCTGTGGGGGCGACAGTCCCAGTGAGCTCCTATTGACACGCACCTCTGTACCTCTCCTCCCTTCCTCACGCATAGCCCTAGAGAGTACACCTTACTGTCCCTGAAAGTCAGCCCTAAGATACAGGGACTAAAGTTTCCTACTAAGCCAAGGAGCTAGAGCAAAGGTGTCCTTTGATGAGTGCAATGACCAGAGGCTGGCTCAGGGCCAGGCAAAATGGCTCTTGAGACTGGACATATTCAGCACTTGCACATGGCAAAGGAGGGTCCTAATATCTGACTCAGGAGGGACAGCACCTCACAGCTGGAGTTAATACACACAGTGCAGACTGGGTGCCATCTAGACTATTCTCTGTCAACAGATGTTCCCTGATTCCCTGTATGTGCTCTGCCCATCGGGAGAACAACCCAGGGAAACTGAGTTGAAAGAAATGGCCACAGCTGCTAGAATGCTGCAGGATACAGCTGGAGGGAGACAGCAGGACACACAGGTGGACAGATGGACAGAAGTGAACACAGACTGTTCCTCTAGCAGTCAGGACCATTCCATAGCCAATAACCAAACCTAGGAGGAGAGGAAAACCAAGGGGATGTGGGTGTCTTCCCGGCAGGGACTGGCGCAGGATGAAAGGAGGCAGACAAGGGTCACACCATGAGGACAACACATTGCGCCACTACAGGAGAACATGCGCTGCAAGACCTGAGACTGTGACTCCTCTCAGCAAAGCCAGTCTGCAGGAATGGCTCCCTGAGAATGCTAGTTGCTGGGCTCTATGAACTGTGCCTCTCACAGAACATTCCAGTACTACTTTAAAATTGAAGTTCTATTTCAGAAAACATCAAAAAGCTTAGCAATGCCTTTCCCTTTGGTTATTTTTCAATCAAAGAGATAATTTATAACCACAGCTTGAAAGTCATTTTAAGTGAATGCACGGGCTTTGAGAGTCCTGGACACAGTGAAGAATTTACTTGCCTAATTCTAGAAAAAAAGCACTAGAGATTTTGAGGAAAACACTGACTTCTTGTGGACTCTAACATGTCCTGCTTGCTTCATCCTATCATGAGAGAAACAGCCTGTTCTTTGGGCTTCAAAACGTGAACAAGAAAAGCTTTCAGATCTACACACAAAGAGTTTCTAAGCCAGGTGCACCTGGACATGCCTGGGGACATTTCTGTCACCTCTGGGGTGGGTGTTGTGACAAGCAGTGGGAACAGAGCAGAGATGCTGCTAAATGCACAGGATGGTTTCTCAAGGAAGAGTGATGTGTCCCCAGATGCCCAGAGTGGCGAGATGAGGAACTCTGATGCACGGGTCACCAGTGTTCCTTTAACTGAGAGCTAAAAATTACAGTCTTTGGCCAGGTGAGGATCCCCAGTAAGGGGAGGGCCAGCTTAGCTCCTGCAGGGCCTATGGGCTTCCTTAGTAGAAGGGCACCGAATGCTTCCACCCCAGCCTTTCTGTGACCACCTTTTGGCAGGAAATGAACAGTAATGAAGCATCATGACTGGAGGGTGTGAGCAACACTCAGATTCTAACATCTCCACACAGCAGGACCAACACAGCCTCTCAGCCACTTTTTCCTACACTTTCTACACTGCCAGGCCTCCTCAGGTTTGGTGGATTACTGCAGACCTGGGGTGCCATGTTAGGACGCCTCATTGCGAGTTCAGTAGGACACACAGCTACCATCATCAATTTTAGAAGCAGACAAGGAGTAACTATCTTGAATGAGAACCTGGAAATTGTACCTAGGAATCCAGGCAATGTGGCCACCCACTTTCCCTGTAATCATGACCCTTGGCCAGCTAGTGTCAGCTTCCTGGGACAGACAGCCATGGATGGTCTCCGTACAGTTTCCCCAACTGTTTCCAGTGGGAGCCCTCTGGTCTCTAGAATACCAGCCCCCCTTTCTCAATAGGCAGCTAAAAAGATGATCTTTTCATAAGGCTCAAAGACATTATTGCTTTCAACTTCTTCAAGAACTAAAAATATACCTCTATTGGTGGCCTGACTGGCACACCTCAGCACTTCACCATCACTGATGGACTGACTCCTATCTCAGCAGTACACCTCCACTGATGGACTTACACTGATAAGACTGACTGAATTCTCTAATGGATTGATTCACACTTCTACAACATACACCTGCAGATGGCTTAACTGACTTACACCTCAGCAATACACTTTGAGCAATGGAGAGACTCACACCTTAATGACTACAGCTTCATGAGTTGCACCTCACCTGTTCGGCCGACAGCCTCAGCCAGTCGCATCTGTCTGTCTGGCATCAGTTTAGTCCTGTTTCCTTGACCCTTGCGCTCATCTGAGGATAAGCCTTCTCAGAGGATGTTCTCTGTTCACTAAAGCTCTGGAACCCAGATGGATTTAATTTTTATGCTTTCCTAAGGTCCTAGTCTCCACACTTTTCACCCCTCAGGCCAACTCCACACCCACGTCTGTCAGTCCACCACTGATGGCTGTCTTGCAGTCCTGTAGGTGTCTCTTGACTTCTATAATAATGGTCCCCACTCTGAGTGCTCCTCTAGGAATACTGCTCAGCAAGTTTGGTGATTATGGCCTTTGAGGAATCAAAGTGAGAAGTAATTATGGCTTTAGATGCTTATGCAAAAAATGCCCTATAAGCACATCTTAAAAAGTTATTATTCTGTAATTCTCCAGTGTGACATGATCTATACATGTTCCTATAGAATGATTTACAACAATCAATAGAGCAAGGTTTCTGAATGGACTCATCTGTAAGATGCATCCTGGATCCACAGGGAACATGAGGCGTTGTGATCTCCAAACTGCAACCCCAGATCCAAGAGGGTCACCATCCCAAGTCACCCATACTCAACCCTGCAGATCTAGTACCCCCACACTCCCAAACACACATCAGCCAAACTCAGGACCAGAAGGGCTCCCTGGATCATGGGACTGAGGAAACCAGACATTTTTCTTGGCCTCTCCCTGGCCTGTAGAGTGATCGTGGTCATCCCAACCCATTCATGCCTTCCTCATAAACAAGTGAACAGGTTCACCCTGCACTGCTCGTCACAGGGACATCCATCTTGCTTTTCAGTTCCTTGTCCTGCTCAAAGCTTGGGTGGCCTACAGCTCGTTCTCTGTATCATGCCTGATTCTGGACACACACGGCTTGTGAATTAGTGTCACTTAACCTGCGCTGGTTCATGCTGCCCCCACCGGGCACATTCAGAATTCTTAAGTGATGGGCTATATATCACACATACTGAGCATCCACTGATGTCACACATGCTAGTGCCACAGCAGAAAGGGCACTAGAGTGCTCTGTGAGAAACATGGTGCCGCCTGTTCTGGCGTAGCGCTGTCTCTGACTTCTCTAATACTGGTAATGGCAGGCATGTGGTGATAGGTGGAAACAGCAGAGCCATCTAGAAACATCCGCTTAGTACTCCATACAAAGCCCAAGGAGGCTTACAGGATCTAGTCTGGCGAGTGGAAGAGAAGTGTGTGAAATAGAAGAGACACTGCAAGGAGTCTCTGGAAAGCCCTGAGAAGCAAGCACACCACTGTCTTTCTGAACAGGTGGTTGCTGAGTCTCCCTGTGCTCAGTCTTGAAGGGCACCCCTGGCGAAGCACCTGTACCATCCTCTGAAATGCAAAGGTCACAGCCACTCCAGGGAGCGTGGGACAAGGGGGATGCCATGACAGCTGGCACAAACTGGGATCTGAGCTCTAGACCTGTGTCTCACTACCATCCCGCCTTGCACAAATCTCCTCTCCTATGTGAGCTGCTTCCTCAACATCCCATGTCAACAGCCACAGGATGAAGGGGACTGCCAGGATGGGACACATTGTGACAGTAAACTGCAGAGCCAAGTGCTGAGAGCTGAGTGTTTAAGATGCACAGAATTGGCAAGAAGCTTATGTAAGGCCTGAACTGTGGGGTGATCATGCGAGTGCCACATAAGACCCAGTTAGGAATCAAAAGTCAGCTCTACTTGATTACGTTATTGGCCTGGTGGCAGGCAGGCATTATCTGATTAAAATAGATGAAGACAACAGGTTACAGAAACTCTTGGGTTTTTAGAACAGTGTTAAGAAATTTTAGTAAATCTTTCGAATCAATTTAGTAAAAATGGATTTATGTTATGATGAAAAAAAGTACCTTTTAGTAAGTAATGAGGAAACAAATAAATGGGTAAACAAAATACCAGGACATATGGCCAGGTTCTTGGGTTTCAACCCAAGAGCCTGAGGGATCAACAGGGATCAAGAGAGGTATTTGAGTTAAACAAGAAATGAAAAGCATTTCTGTTTACAAGCTCCCTGAAGGGAGGCCTGTGAGGAATTTCTCTGATGCCAATTGCAGTGTTCATTTGAATAGCCAGCTCAGAACCGTGAGTAGAAATAATGCTAAGCTTAATGCTTGTGACCTTAAGTGGGGACAATACTAAGGGCTTCTTAATGCCTTAGTTCCCCTAGGTGGCACAGGTATGCCACCCAAGTTAGGTCTCCAGTAGGCCTCAAGTCCCTTTATTTACGGTGAAGGAAGTGCTGACCAGTTAGCCAGTCAATCACTAAGGCCCTGACAGACGTAGGGAGAAGACACCATACGGGGACAGAAGGCTCTTACGCCAGCACAGGGCAGGAGTGGCTAACAGCATTTCTACTGACAAAGCACACAGAGGAAGTTACATTGGAAAATATTTTCAAGAAATATTTTATTTGCAATAAACTCCAAAAACACAGACAAACCCACAGTGTCTTACCATGTTTATGTTGGTGGTCATTATCTGAGGGTGGGAATGGAAGCAAGGGGCAAAAAGGAAAAAAAGCAAGATACGAATAAAACACACCCCAGAAAGTATGCAAACAACCAGAGCTGATGTCAATTAGAAAACGAGAACTCTCCTCGCTGCGAGGGGAACATGCTCGGGCACTTGTGGGATGTACTGGCGTGACTCAACGCTCACGTTCAAGGGCACTGGCTCAGTGCAGTGACCGAACCACTAGGGATTAGCTCAAGACCTGGAACACCTCAGGAGCAGCCTTGCTCTGCAGCTGGCAGAGGCTCCGCAGAGGGCAGGGCTTGCTGGTCTCCTGCTCACAGGACACTCCCTAGTGCAAATCACTGGCCGCGCAGGGTGAGGCTTATTCTTAAGCAGAGAAGCAACGAGATCAAGTTTAGTACTGACCTGTCCATTGCTGGTCACAGTTGTATTTTCAAACATGAAATAAGCACCAAAGAAAAATACCAAAGCGTCAAACACGCCGAGGAACGTCCAGTAAATGAACACTCGCCAGCGGAGCAGTGCATTCTTGGCAATGTCTCTGCGGATGGAGAAAATTGTGTCCTGGTATTAGCACAAATCCCACCCTGCCCGTCCGCCACTCAGCAGGGTGTCCCTGTGTCTCTGGATGGCACCACACCATACGTGACCGACGAACACCAAGTCTGCGCTCTTAAGCGATAAAAGCTACACGCTCCTGACTTCACTACACACCCATATTTCCTAGTATGTGTTGTTGACTGTCTGCTTCACACTTGACCAGCATGTGCCACAGGCAGACAGTTATCTACTAATTAATACGGACTGCTCGTAGCCCACAGGCCTCTAGGTGGCTGCTCTAGCATGGCGTGGTGTGGGCTCTTACAGAACTGGACAGGGCAAACAGTTTCTTCGAGGTCATAGCAGTTTCTGAAACTATGCTTGAAAACACTGCATGCAGACATATGTAGGACAAGTGACCCTGGGCAATGTGAACGAGGTAGGTGAGGGCACTGGTGTGGACACCCTGGCTGGGCTGCTTCACTGCAGCCTCCAACCTGTTTCTACCTGGAGAAACTGAAAGATCAGGGAAATCTCCCCGTGTTATACAATTAAAAAGAAATCAGCAGTTCTGAGGTAGCAAAAACCAGATTTGCCTACGAACTGAATTCCAGAGGTCAGAGCAGGAAAGATCCCACCACCGACCTCCACAGCTGTGTGGCTTGTGCATTGAAGAGAGGGCTCTCCCACATATGGGTGTGCTCTAGGACATTCCCTGCGGATGCAAGCACACCAGATGGAACTGAATGTTTCCTGTGGGGGCTGCCGGGGGGCTGCGGGGTCACACACCTGTACAGGCTCGGGTCTCTCTTGAGCACTTCAATGCCCACATGCTGCTCCATGAGACTGTACAGGAGAATCGGCAGGGAGGTGAAGCTGATGTTGTAGAGAGTCAGATAAGCAGTGTCGTACAAAGTCTGCGGAAGGAAAAGTAGGCTGAGCTGCTTTCCTCCTGCTAATCCCTCATTAAGTATGTTCCCTTTTAATTTGCAAAGAAGCTCAAACATGCAGAAATGCACCAAAAGTGCATCAGGAGCTGCCCTTCTACAGAGACAGAGGCAAGGGCCTCTTCCAAGTCCACAGAGTAAAAGTGTCAGGATTAAAGTCATAGCTAGCTCTCTTGGACCCACCCACTGCAAATTCACACAAAGAAGAAAGATACCACAAAACAGGTTTGCAATTCTGTTCACTTCAGCTTCAATTTGGCCCTAGGTATTCCAAATAAAAGCCGGTGGCCACTGTCCCTTTAAGCAGACAGGATGGTGCAGGGTGACAGAAGGGGTCTGCCTACGCAAGTGCTGGCAAACCCTCTTCTTCCACATGTCCTCAGAGAAGACTCTAAGGAGGTCCCATGAGGACTCAGGTGTGGGTTTAACCCTTTCACTGTAGTCAGATAGCCCATCCCAAGATGCCTGAGCCAGGGGAGGCAGGACTATTGGCTACCTCACCCACAGGCCTGAGTCCAGGAAGACAGCCCTAAACAGCAGACTCAGGAGACAGGCAATTGCTCAGCTCTACAGACAAACTCTACAACCCTACCTGTTGGCAGGCCCTGAGGCAACAGGATGAAGGATGGCACCTGGGCCCCACTGAGCTCCATGGAGGGCCTGTCTGCAGGCTTCCAAAGTATATTGTCCCTACATACAGCTGCCACCCACCAGAAGAAAAGCAAGGCACTGGCAAGCTTTTGACTTAAGACTGATGTCAGACTGACCTGCTGTGAAAACCCGCAGAAGAACTGGTACAAGAACTGCGGGAAAATGAAGCAGACGTTCTGAAAGACAAGCCGCGGTGGTTAGTTCAAGGGCCTTTTGGAACGGTATATGCTTGTCTAGAATTCATCAACTGTTGTCCACAAACAACAGCTTTACATGGGGACTGACTCAGATGCACCCTATACATCCCACAGACCAGCATAGAATGACCATCAGAAATTCTCTTAATGGCAGCAGGGATGTCCAAGCACTGCATTCTGGACACGGTGAATGCAGACATAAGGGAGCTATGTTCTCTTGAAGAGGAGCAGGCAGCAGAAGAGGAATGAGTACAACCAGGAAGAGCTGAGCTGCCTGAGTGGTAGAAGCACGGTTCAGAGTGAGAAGATGCCCTTCCTCGCATATCTTACATCTCCTTTCATGGGGATCCCTGTGGTAACAGGATCACCCTACCTTCTTTATTTGATTTTATTTAATTTTTTTTATTTATGAGAGAATGAGAAAGCAAGCTAGACAGAGAGATAGAGAGACAGAGACAGAGAGAGACAGATAGACAGACAGACATCAGAGATAGCTGGGCATGCCAAGGCCTCTTGCCACTGCAAACAAACTCTGCACACTTGCACTATTTTGTGCATCTGGCTTCAGTGGGTACTGGGGAATTGAACACAGGCTGACAGGTTCTGTAAGAAGCACCTTTCACCACTGAGCCATCTTCTCAGGACCCTCAAAACAATGAATGAAATTCATGGGATTGTGTTGGCTACATGCCCCTGAAACTGCGAGGAGCAAAGAAACATGCCCTACCTTATAAAAGAAGTATTGCACAAGTTCGGATATTCTAATATAATAAAAGTGCCCATGAACAAGAAGCATCTTCTTTAAATGCTTAAACTTCGGTATTGCATAGTCACTGTTCCTTGCAGCCTGGCGGCCCTCCTTCCCAATGACACCTAGAAGGATGGAAGGAAGGCGGGTAAGCTAAGCCCAGGAAACCACTACTAGGCATATGCTATGATACAGCCTTAGTGCAGCCAAAATGACACCTCTGGTCACCAGCAAGGGCAGGCACCAAACCAAGACAGCGATGGCTTACCTATGCCCACATGGGCTTCCAGGATCATGCTGACGTCATTTGCACCATCACCAATTGCTAATGTAATAGGATGCTCTTTTGAAAATTTGATCAATTTAACAATCTGAAAAAGAAAGAAATGCAATTTATCTTCTATTTTGTTTTTGCTAGGGTTAGTGAACTAGGCAAAACTAAATGAAGATATAAAGTTAGTGTAGAAAAGAGACAATTGCTATAGCTAATTTATAAATCTGTCTACTTTCTCCATATATGATAATTTTTATAGTGGAAAAAAGAGAAAAAAAAGTAACAGCTTGCTAAGATGGATTATCACGGCATGACCTGAAAGGGACAGGTAGACAGTTGTGGTTATATTCAGGCATTAAACAGACTGGGGCAAATATCACACTGCATTGGATGGAGAAGGCACCGTGGTTCTGTGCTATTTGGTATAGAACAACAACTATTTTTTTAATAAGCTGTTCCTAATACTGTTGTAAGTTTGTCATGTGTAAAAAAGGCAAGTCTGGCAACTTAGCACAGTGACCACTTCCCAAGTTTTTCCTTTATAACTTCCAAGTCAGTTTCTTCATAGATTCAGCCTCCTCCCTCCATATGTCTAAGTGCACGGTTTAAGATATAAAACCGAAAAGATGAAAACTATGGGTTGCTTTCTTGTTTCAAGATAAGAAACGGGCTGGAGAGATAGCTCAGTGGTTAAAGGTGCTTGCTTGTAAAGCCTGATATCCTGAGTTCGATTCCCCAGTGACCATGTAAACCCAGACACACAAAGTGGCACATGTGTCTGGAGTTTGTTTGCAATGGCAGGAGGCCATTGGCACATCCTCCCCCCTCAAATAAATAAATGAATGTTTTTAAAACTGACAAGAAACTGAAGTACAAATTCATTTACATATAACTTTTCAAAACCAGTTGAAAACCTAAAAATAGTACAGGAAACCTTGATCTGCCATTCAGGAAGTAACTAGTTCTATGTGGAGTCAAACACTAAGAGGGAGCTCCTGAATCCTAACCTATCTTCCCTGAGAGCTGTCGAGTGACCCCGGCTGTGCCTTCCGTGCCACTGACAGACTGGAGTAGCACAAAATTTGTGCCCTCCCCCCACGTACTGGTTCTCAGACTGTACACTTCCTGTACCTTCCTGGAGGGCCAGTCTCACAAGCTCTGAGCAATTCCAGGTCACCTGGCCTCTTGCACATGAAATGTGCTACAATAAAGTAGAATCTTGTCCAGGTTTATGGACATTTGAAAGATACTGTGTTCAAGTATACTTTCCACAATTTATTTAACATATTTTCAAAGACAGTTTAGCGTGTCTTTCCACCAGAGCAGGGTGTGTGTGTGTGTGAAGATTGTTCAGAGTCCAATGTTGATTGCCAGCAGCACAGCACAGCACAGCTCCCTTCCCCGCAGCCTTGGCGCCCATGCCCGGAGCCCTGTGACAGCTGCACCTGGCATCTTGAGGGTCCTCGAGAAGTATCTAAGGTCCAGGTTTTGGCTTTTTACTGTTTTTGCCTGTTTCTAGAAGGTGGCACTCTGTACATTATTTAGCAACTAGAAGCTGAGGCCTCAGTGAAGGTTTTCAGTGTGGCATACACCCCCCACCCACTGGGGAGACAGTGTGGCACCTGGGCCTTCTGCAAGGGCGCCATACGGCAGCACAGAACGGCGCTGCAATTCCGGCAGATCTCTAAGAAGAGCTCTCTGTAGTTGCTGGAGGAGCTCCCGTCCTCTCTGGGCTTCATTATCAAAGACAGCGCTGCTCCGTCGATGATCAGACCATAGTCATGCATATCTGTTGAAAGTCTGTCAGGTCACAAGTAGAAAGATTACCAGTCAGAGTCTGTGGTTTAGAACAGACGCATATGTACAAATGGAGCAGTGTGCGTGTGCACACTACAGGTACTGCAAACCCACGGGATGGAGCAGCTAACGCTTCTTTCTTCATCATCCAGTCTTCACAATACTGGACTGGAACCTGTAGCCGCCATGTAAGACTGTGTTGTAATGAAAGTGCACCCTCCAGTGAGTTCATGTCTAAGACCCCACCAGGAGGGAGCCAGGAGGGCATCTTTTCCTATCTAAATGGCTAGTGTACCCTAGGCTTTCTGCTCTGGTGCTGGAGCTGGGGTTCCTATAGTCTCTAAAATGATCCTTTAGGTCAGGCACATCAGGCACAGGGAAATATAACATGATTTGCATATGATTAGAGCTTTGCAGCTATGGAAAGCTGGAAGGCAGCTATGCTAACCACTACACCATCACCGCCTTAATGACAATATGAAGAGACTCAAGTAAGACTGCTCTTAGACAATGACCCCAACACTAGCAAGGACAGGCATTTATCAAATACATGAATAAACTACTGAAGAGTTTTGGAAGAAATCGCTCCCAGCATACTGCACATCTCAGACCAACAGCCTCTTGGGTTTGCTCGCAGTACTCCAAGGAATCCAGAACGTACCCTGAGACTCAGGAGCAGGCGAGAATGATCCCAGTCAAAATGTCCTTCTGCATTCTTTACCTACCAGCTTGACACTGCCTGCACACGCACGCCTGCACGCACGCACGCACACACCACAGACAAATCCCAGTTGCTGTAAAGAGAAAGGTCCTATCTTGCCCTCTACTTGACCCACAAGGATGTGGGCACCAGGTCCCCGTGACAAGCAGAGGTGGCAGCGAGCGTGCCTACCCTGAGAAGGAGTCCCGAGTCAGGCTCCCGCTGCAGCGCAGCACTGTCTTGCTCAGCTCGAAGAGCACGTCGTGCAGGCTCTGCTCCTCAATCTTCTTGGTGGTCAGCTCCAGCAGCTGCGTGCTCCTGCGGAAGAGCTTGCAGGCGTAGCAGGTCGCCGCGGCCGTTTCCATCTTGTCTCCAGTGAGCACCCACACTTTGATTCCTGCCTTTTGCAGTGCCTCGATCGTGTCTGCAGCTTTTTCCTGGAGCCTAGGAAGGTAGAACCCAGAAAAACAGCAGGGATGAGTGCTGACAAAAAGATGTCAAAGGAAGAATGTCAAAACATGAAGCCATTAAAATAGTCTGCGCTGCAGAATTCATGCAAGGCTGCTGACTCGTGACTTACAGTAAGGAGCTGAGCTTGCCCCCAAAGTTACAAACACTTAACAATGACATGCCTCTCAGACTCCAACAGATAAGTACGAATGAGACCTCTGAGAAGTGAGGGGGCTGTTTTGTGTGACCCCCACTGTCCATGGGCACCATCAGCTGGGATGCTGCTCCTGCAATCTAGATCATTCCGGCTAGGAGAGAGTTGTCACAACCAATAACAAAAACGTGCTATTGAGAGAAGAATGGGACCAGGAAAGAGTCAGCAGCAGGATTTACTCATCTTTCCCTTTGGCATAAGCTGCTCGAACATTGCCACTGGTCACACTGGGGACAGTGATGCCAGTGGTCCACCAGCAACGCTGACCACAGGCCTGGCATTGCAATGCTTGTGCGAAGCCTGGTGTGGAGCTTCACCTCTGGAACCTGCAGGGCCAGGCTTCACCACCGTCATTACACGAGAAACCCTAATCTCACAGTGATTCAGAAACAGATGGAGGACAAACACTGTCCTGCCAAGCTGCACTGTCCAGGGAAGGTCTGTTGTCACAGCCTTGCTAGCCTCAGGGTGGGGACTGTCCTCTCTAAATTGGCACAGAACATTTCTTGTACCACAGAGTGCTGAATGCTACTTGGAAAGACTCTGGGAGGAGTGCAAGAACATATGTTCAGAATGCTGGCGATGGGAAAACACCTCCAATTTTATAACTACTTAAACACTACACGGAGCCTGAGGCCTGGAGAAGTTGGCAAAGGCTGGCTCTGGGTTTCTTCAACATGTTGAGGTATGTTGAGAACATTAATGTCTAAAAGGTCACGCCTGAGATTAGAATGAGCTCATGGCAGATGATTCCTTCCTAAGGAAAAAAAAAATCAAAAACTCATGTATCACTATTCAGAACAAGATATGAAAACACTATCTTCATTGTTTTCTGGGCAAGTGTGACCTGACATGGGATTGGTGGGCAGTAATGTAAAAGCCACCTATGACAGCCCAGGCCTGTTGTGAGGCAAGGTGCCCTCCACCCAAGCCATCCCATGCTGTCATCATCTGTAAGTGGACACAGATGAGCGACATCCATCGTTACCGGTCCTCCACAGCTGTAGCACCAAGCAGGATGAGGTCTTTCTCGATCTGCTCGTAGGCTTCTGCTAGCTTCTTTTCCCGATCTTGAAGCGCCACTTTGGCAGCCTGCAGCAGTTTGCAAGCGGCTTCATACTCCTCCGGGATGAGCCTCTTGTAGGCAACACACAGTGTCCGCAGCCCCTCCTGCAGGGACATGAATCCAATGTCACCTGCTAAATGTCACTCACAGGAACTTCCTCACACCCCTCTTTGAAGAGAATGTGGGACAATGAGTCATAACCTACCCACCCTTGAGGGAGCTAGTTGGTTACACCCAATTACCTCCACTTCTAAATAGACAAACACTGTGGATTATATCAACAACCCAGGATGCTTGGACATAACTCCTATAGGTCAGGGCCACCACACCAGAAGACAGACTTTGCTCCTTCATTTTAATAATTGCAGTGTTCAATTTAAGTTTTTAGGGCAGTAATTTGCAGTAATATCAAGTGAGACTGCTACCGTGCTACCTCAGTACTGTGTATTGAGGGCAGGCTGGAGTCATTCCCTGACACACAGGACACTAACATGGGGCGATGGCCAGGACGTGGGTCCTGTCCCAACAGGATGGGAGTGAGCCCCAAGTCCTAGCTAAGCATTTCCAGTTCTCATTTCTGAGATCCCAGATCATCATCATATCCTCATAAATGCACTATGCACCTCTCTCTCAAGGAAATGGGAGAACCCTCCAGATCAAAGGAAGCATGTTCAGTGCCAAGTGTACCCACTTCTGGTGGAGAAGGGGCAGAATACCTCATGTACCCAGGTAGATTTCTGTTAACAGCAGGACTTCAAGAATTTTGCCCTATTAAGTTCAATGAAGCCCAACTTCTACTTTCCGTAAAGGACACTCAGGACATTCTTGGAGGGAACGGAAAGGGTGCAGACACTAGATGGAGTCCTTATGGACTCGAGCAGAAAACCATCTTTCTCCACAGAACCAGGGTCTCCCTGGTCCTCAGTGCTGAATGGGAGCTGTCTCCACAGAATGGTCACTAGGCCGGAAGTGGAAGCAACTCTTCATGTCAGAAAGCACCCAGACTGAACGAGAAATCAGAAAACCACTGTGGAGGAGGAGGGAGAGGGCCAGTACAGGCCAACATCTCACCACTGCGTTGCGCTCAACTCTGGATCGGACCTGGTCCACTTTGCCTTCTATCACTCGGGGAAATATGGAAGAATCTGCTCCCTTGCAAAACAGATAAATTTCTCCTATAAAATAAGAAAAAATGTTGAGTATAATTATAATATATGAAAAAGTTACTTGTCAGATTGCTATTTAAAAATGTAGGCTCAGGAGATGGCTCAACAGTTAAAGGAGCTTGTTTGCAAAGCCTACCAGCCCCAGGGTTCAATTCCCAAGAAGCCAGATGCACAAAGGGGAGCATGCATCTGGAGTTTGTTTGCAGCTGCTGGAGGCCCTGGTACACCCACACTCACCTCTATATGCTTGCAAACAAATAATATTTTTTAAAGATGTAAACAAGGGGCTGGGAAGATGGCTCGGGGGTTAAAAGGGTTTGCTGGGAAAGGCTGCCAAACCGTCCACATAAGCTAGATGCAAAAAGATCTGTGTTCATTTGCAGTGGCTTTGGGTCCTGGCATGTTTATATAAACACTATTTAACAAAGAAAACCAGGGATGCTAATACTGAGACTGTTTTAAAATTTTTCAGGGATCAGTTAACATGTTATGATCAGAAAAAGTTTCATCTACAGAATCTCCTACAGCCTCATTTGATTCACAAAATTCGGAGCTCTCAGGAAATTCAAGATACTGAAGCCACACTGGCTTCATGAGCAGATGCCCCTGGGACTGGATCGGGTATTTAAAAAAGGGTTTTAAGCCGGGCGTGGTGGCACACGCCTTTAATCCCAGCACTTGGGAAGCAGAGGTAGAAGAATCGCTGTGAGTTCAAGGCCAGCCTGAGCCTCCAGTGAATTCCAGATCAGCCTGAGCTAGAGTGAGACCCTACCTCGAAAAACCAAAAAGAGGTTTTGACTTGCTGAAATACTGGAAGATGAACATAAAACTCCTTCTGAAAGTAAAGTAGACCTTGACATGAACAGGCTGTCTGTCCTCTTATTTTACGTCACAAGAAACTAGCTGCTCACATATCCTGTTGTGCTCTGACTCTGAGCACCTGGGTGGGCATGCTTCTCTTTCTTCAAGATGACAGGTATCTTCCCTCCCAATAACAAACACCGGCAGGCAGCAAAGCAGCAGCCAAGATGAGACATTAGTCTGAGACAATCCGTTCAGACACGCCGCAGGCTCCCTCAAGCCCTCTGCTTGCAGCCTCAGGTCCACAGGCTGTGCAGCTCATTACTGGGTGGTGTTTGAGTGAAGCTGTGGAAATGCCACTGTGCTGCATGCCATGCCTTGGGTGACTTCCCATGATAGTGGGATGCCAAGTACTTGGAAGTGTGCAGAGACTAAGCCCACAGGGCTGGAGAGGCCCACAGAGGACCAGCTTGGCCGACTCTCCAGGATGGGTAAGGAGTGGCAAGGCCTGGACCAGTGCCCAGGGCTCAGCCAGGTGTCAGGCACCATCTTGCCCTATTTCCCACTACTCAGGCAACAACCTGAAACATGACTAGGACTCATGGGACTTGCTCTCTCCCACTTAATGCTGTTGTGGGGGTACTGTGAGACACAGTGGACCTGGCCGAAATGGGTGGAGGGTTATCCAGCAGCCACAGCATCCTAGAGTAGCTGCTCACCCAATACAGCTCAGCCCTGCACAGACTGAGGATGCTGCTAACACATCAGTCAGCACCCTCCAAGGCTTCCCGTGATTTCAGCCAGAAAGAAGCTACAGCTGGTCCCAACCAGAGGGACATCGAATAGCTCTACCTGGGAGACGCCTGTTTAGTTCATGCCAACACGAAACTCAACAGTGGGATGGGAAACGGGCTGATAGCAAACTCCACAGTATTGGGTCGGTTCTGTCCCAGGTCACAACTATACCTGGCAGCCCAGCAGTCATCTTTCCCAAGAGCAAACGTCATCTGGCACTGTCCCCAGTATTATCAACGGCCCTTAGCGTCTAACAGAATGGGATTTAACCTTCAATGGGTAGCTTTGAGCATCTGTTGAGTGCTCCGGGAGTGGGCAGGGCTGAGTGAGAAGGTCACTGTTACTATGGGCTCTGCACCCTTGCAGCCACAGAGCTTGAAGATGACACAGACACAGAGAGGACACATCTAGAGCTGTCACTGTCCATGGGGATGCTGCCAGGCTGGCCCTAGAAAGGTGGAGAAGGATATTGGAACATCCACACACACCCACTCTAGGAAGGAGGAATGCTTGGGTTGGCCATGAAAAGAACAGGTAGCTCCCTGTGTGGAAGCTGTAGGAACCTGGTCCAGGATCCCAGGGGTTTAGTGAGGGTTCCGTGGAGCCAGGGACTCGGTGTGCAGCTGTTAGAAAGCATCCCTGGGGGGGTGGCAGGCAAGGGCACATCCTCAGCACATGCTGGTCTAAGGGCAAAGGACCAGCAGCAACTGCACCTCAGATGACAGGAAACCACCAAGAGGCAGGGTGGGGAACAAGGCACCCCACCCCAGGACAGGCTGAGGAAGATCTCGTGGAACCTTCTGGACAACAAGGAACTGACACAGCAGGGTTGCAGGGAGAGGCAACTGTCAGTGGGACAGAGCTTGCATCCGAGGTCATCTAGAATCACCTTGTAGAGGTGACAGCAGATCGTCCACACTCTACACCCCAGACTGGAGACCATAGCTCTCAGATGCAGATTCACTGTCACGGCCACAGCCAGTCAGGAAATCCCCTGCGTGTCATATTCTGAATGTCAGTATGGAAATACCTGCAGATCCACACTATGTCCGTTCTAAACATGCCCCATGTCAGTGGGCCATATCTGCAGAGCACAGCAAGTGGGGCATCCGAGATGACATGCACACGGAAATGACCCCGACTCAGCACCGAGGAGACAGTCCACGGATGAGCTGGATGCCTAGCCCACACTCATCTCCTTCTAAAATTATGGAGGGGCTATTCATGTTTGTAAAAACGAACAAATGGTTCTCATAGCCTCGTAAACATTTTGCCCATCAGAATAGAACCACCATCACAAGAAAATTTTTTTTACCTGTAGCGGATTTTACAATTACACTCATTCTCCTCCGCACAGAATCGAAACTCAAAACTTCTAGTAATTCAAACCTGAAAGAGAAAAACTTGTTTTTCTCTCCCCTGGGTGTAAGTCAAGGCAATCACCAAATCCCACATGGAAGACAGCATCAACCTCTCTCACTGTCCACCCTGTGTGGGACACCCCTGGAGTGGTGTAGACCTCACAAAATGTCTAGCTCTGCCCCGTGACGGGACCAGCACTGGAGAGGTGCAATGGCTGAGTCCAAGTTCTGACACCCCAAGAAATCTCACAGTATTTATGTGGTATTTGGAACATCAAAAGCAGCTCCATAGCCCTCATGCTGATGCAGAAAACCCCTTTTGCTTGAGGCTGGCAGATGCCGTTGCTCCCGTGGGGCCTCTGCAGGGCTGCGGCGCATGTTCTAGTTTGTACAAACACCTCTCCAGACCTTCCCAGCTGGAAGCCAGACATCCTACCAGCAAGAACGTCACTGACCTGCAGGGGCCAGGTCCCAAGGCAAGGTGCTCATCTGTTCCCATTCACCTGGGAGCTTGCTTTTTAAGAATAAAACACCTAAATCTAGTTGTTCTGAGGCCATCACAATCATATCGAATGTTCTTTGCCGGTTTCTACAAATGCGTGTGTGTTTATGCGCGTACATAACGAGACATGATGTTCAACCTGAGTCAAACCTGATACCCATTGTTTGTCTCAGCTGCCAGCGACTGGACACTGGAGATGGTCCCTAAAAGTCAAAGCTGGTCATTCAGAACACAGTGAGCACTGCTTTCAGAGAATGCTGTGCTCTGTGACTAGGGGCATGCGCAGTGCCATACTTGAGGACAATTGATTGCCCACTTGCTCCCTTTGTGGAGACTCAGAGGGACCTGGGAGGTTAGAACATTCCAGAATTCGTGAGAACTTCTAGAGTATAATCACTTTTAGATGCATTAGAACTAAAATCTATCTGATGATGTATGTTCTCTTTCACTGAATATCACTTTACATTACTAAGGAAGACACTTGGTGGGACTAACCCCATGGCACTGTCAGCCCTCTTCCCCTCCCACTGTCCAGGAGTCCAGAAGGTTCTGTTATGTTCTTGGTTTGCCCCTGGAATAGGAGTGAGCTGTGGGAATAATGTACAGATGGCTCCTCAGCTTTACTCAGCATGTGTGCATGTGTGTGCAGAACCCACCTCTCGATGTCATTGTCCCTGTTTAGTATCTCCATGTAATTGTCCTTTAACCTCAGGTAGGTGAAACCAAGCCTGCAATAGAGAAGGCAAACCCAGGGCTTAATGTGAAGCTCAGACATTCCTCTTCCATGGAACATTCATTTCACATGGAGGCAAGGCTTTCTTTTGAAGAAGAAACACATCATTATAAAGTCAGGACACTGTAGTTCTTATTCACTCTCTCAGAAAATGATCTGAGAAAATAGTTTCACCCACCTAGCCCTTCCTAGCACTAGAGGCGCATTCTTATGGGTGCTGGTGGCTCGTGCGGTGAACAGGCCTGTGGACTGCAATCCAACTACACTGCTACTCACCACACAAGAACCGGAAGGACCCTCAGAGCTACTTTCTGCGGTCTGATGTCCCCCTGACCCCAGTGCAACAGTGGCAAGAGGTGGTTGGGCCATAAAGGCATCACCCCATGAAATGACTGCAGTGGCCATCACGGGAGAGTGCTCCTCACCCATCCCTCTCTTTACGCTGCTACTGTCTTATGACATCCCGAGACACCCTCCTAGATGCCAGGCCCTCCAGAACTGTGAGAAATACAATCTATTCTATATAAATTACCTAGGTATTCTGAGTAAAGACACTGTTCCCAGACAACCCTACCACCTGACTGATGGAACACAGACCCAGGGGTGGCTGTGTGCAGACTGCTCACGTGGAGTGAACCCTCTTCTCCACAGCTGAAGAGCGAGCAGGGGCCTGGCCTGGCCTTGAGCTTATTTAAGGACACAGGAAAGAACACCCACCCCAGCCTAGCACCAGCCATCATGATGGGCAGGTAGTGGGTTGATGGTGGCCACCTGCTCTAGCAGGAGCCTGAGAGGTAACAAAAAGGAGGGATGTCCTGATTTCCACTGTCTATGGAGAAACACAGCTTCACCCTGCATGTAGTCCTCAAGAAGAGGTAAGCCGAGCCTCGAGGGCCTGGCCTGTGAGGACCAGATACACACACATTTATGCCACCACCCAAATGGCACAGGAAAAACACCTCAGTGTGAAGATATTCTTCGCAGCTCCCATTGTCTTGGAGGCTGCACACATATGCTAGTGGCATCAAAGAGGAGACACCGAGTGTGTATCACCGCATGAGAATTGTGAGCTGGGAGCAGCTGTGAGAAGTCCTGGATTTGAAACTGTGCTACATGTCTAGAATGTTAAAAATGTCATGTCTTATGCATTAACAAGACCCTCCAATGAGACCTCCAAGTGAGATGCAAACAAACAAACAAACAAAAAAAAAAAAAAACAGCTGGGAAACGGAGAGATGGCTCAGCAGTTAAAGGCCCTTGCTTGCAAAGCCTGACAGCCTGGGTTCCATTGCCTAGTACTCGCATAAAGCCAGATGCACAAAATGGCACATATGTCTGGAGTTCATCTGCAGTGGCAGGAGGACTTGGAAGACTCATATTCTCATTCTCTCTCTCCCTAATAAATAAATAAATATTTCTAAAAATATAGGTGAAACAAGTGGACACCCGCAATGACAGGCAGTTTTCAGCTGCCCATACTTCTGGTTATGTGACTGGGAAGCCCCTGGCAGCCAGCATCAATGTCCTGTGATCAGATGACAGACTGGTGTGGTGGGGAGATTCTCCATCTAGAAGCTCCAAGAACCTGGAATAACTTGCAATAGCCTCCTGTGGATGGTAAGAGGGAAAGTACCCTGAAAACACAGCGCCAAGGACTCATGCTGTTCACCAAGAGGACCACCTCTACAGTGGTCCATGGGACCTGAGGTCAGAGGAGCCTTGGCTCAGCCCCTCCCAGCACAAAGGTCACAGGCAGGGCCTTCCAGAATGACCCCTGGTTTGGGTTGAAGATCTTGGCTCATCACCAAGCAGTCCACTGGTGGCCTGACTCACCTCTGGACGCCTTCGACCAGTGCCACCTCATCAGGTGAGGACGATATGTACACACAGGACTTGGAGTCTGGCGATTTCCGAGGGCCATCCACAGTGTCCCCATAGTCATCTTCCTTCACCTGGACAGTGTGACAAAGGCAGATAGCCCGGAAGAACAGCTCCTCCCGCTCCTGTAAGACAGTCAAGGGGAACCTGCAACACCTCCATCACAGATGGGAACACAGACTGCTAGGTCTACAAAGCAGGGGGCGTGGTCTCCGGAGGGCAAGCTGTTAGCTTTGCCTCAATGGTTACAAAGGAAAAGTCACAAGTACCCAAACGTTGCCATGGAAATTAGTAACAGGCAGTGAAGGCTGAAGTACGGGATCCATGGGCTGGGGAGATGGCTCCGTGGTAAAGTGCTTACTGCACAACTATGAGGAGCCATGTTGAATCCCCAGCACCCACATGAAAGCCAGGCATGGCAGTGAGAACACAAATCCAGGGCATTGGGCATGGAGACAGGTGCATCCCAAGGGATGACTGGCTAGTCTAGCAAAATTGGTGAGCTCCGGCAGGGTTGAATGAGAGACTCTCAGAAAGAAGGTGAAGAAGTGGCTGAGGAAGACAGCAGATGTCAGCCTCTGGCTTCCACAAGCACACTTACGTGCCCCCACACACAAATACACACATGCACACACACCATTAACACATATGCAAAAAAGGAGTTCTGCTCAGAAAGACACTTCCAGGAATGGCTTCAAGTGGACTTGGGAGTGGCCAACAATCCCCCAGTGTGTGAGAGTCACAGTGAGGAAGACGGGGTCACCTGTGCAAGCAGCACACACTAACACCTCACTCAGTGCATGACACTGGTAGTCGTCTAACGACTTCACTTCCTGTTATAGGCCTGTAGCCTGCAGCTCACCTAACAAACTGCAAGTCTGGGCTCCCCATGTAACTGCAGAAACTAGCATGCAGAGAGATGAAGGGATATGCACGAGGCCACCGAAGGCTGACAAGACCCGACCCGGTTTTCCTCTGCACTGGCTGCATGAGATTCCTGGGCAGCGCAAAGTCAGAAGAAGGACTCTCCTGTCAGCCAGTGTGCACAGTGGGAGTTGGGGCAGGGAAGGGAGGATGTGGAGTTTCTATGGGGTAGGTCTCAGGAAGACCACAGGACTCCTGCTTCTCCCTCTTCTTTGTGACAAAATGACACCAAAACTGGGGCTTGTGTTCATGGGGAATGCCCTGGGTGTAACCCACCATTACCAAGTCACCCTGACTCTCAGTGGACATCCTCAGGGCTCTAGCCTTGGCATGTTTTCCTAACAGTCTTCAAGACACCCAGGGCCAAGGATTTGAGCTTGCCCAGAGATGCTGGGATCCAGAGTCACAGCACTCAGGTGTGTGGAGCACAAGTGCTGTGCTCATGTGTGTGCATGCAGAGTGTAAGTCTGCATACATCGTGTGCATGTGGTCACATTACTCTTGGCACAGTGCCTGTCCATCTGGTCCAGTACTTCCAAGCCAATTCTAGAGCAGGAGTGAATGATGACCACCGCCTTTCAGGGGACACAGGACAGGGACCACGGGTGGGATGTGGCCATAACCTAACTGAAGTCCCAAAGAGGACTCCTGCCTCTGCCAGAAACCTCGAAGGAATGGAGACACCTAGAAGCGGGAGAACCACGCACACTTGGGTCCCACCTGGTGGAGCAGACACACCCCTCCCTAGTGGGGAGCCACAGCCTACCCTGCTGCTGACGCCTGGGGAACAGTCGATCATGTCAATGCCTGAAGAGTCCGGAAGGACCTGCCCATTGCAGATGACGTGGGGCACGTAGACATGGCCCTCGATGCAGCACTCCTTGAAGGCCATGTTGTTCTCTGTGAGGGTGCCTGTCTTGTCTGTGAAGATATATTCTACCTGTGGACATGGTACTTTAGGTTAGAACATTCTCAGGCAGGTGACACATCTCATCCCATGCTGGTCATAAGTCTGGTGGGATGTGGACATCTGACAATCTTTCCCACAGACCCGGTGCCAAGAGAGGGTGCCCACCACACCCCTGACGACCTGGACAGGTGCAATTCAAAGTGAGTAGACCCCACACACCTCACACTGGTGATGGTGCCAAGCAGAGGAGAATGCAGCCTTGTAAGATATTCCCTTCTGGGGTTAGGGCTACACCTGCCTGGGGAGAGCAGGTGGAGGGAAGCCCTGACTCATGAACAAGAGAAGACAGATGGACAGTATGTACTTTCTCCATGAGTCTTTGAAGGCAAGAATCGTGAGACAACATGAGGCTTAGAAGATAAGATCCAGAAAGGGGAAAGGATGAAGCACAATTCAGAAAGAAAACTGCATCCAGCTCTAAGCTATGACTTTTGGAGATCATAGGTTACATATCCATTGTGAACAGCTAAGTTGGGGGGGGCACCTATACTGAGATGGATGCAGCAGGCGCAGGGCACTCCAGCTTGCACAGGTGAAAAGGTGTACAGCTCTGGAGGAGGGGGAGCTGGAGTTTAGTACAGGAATGAAGCACACTGGGAGGGGATAGAGAGGAGCCAGGTCATGTGCTCCACAAACCACAGCAGAGAACACCTTTCCCACTGTGTGTTTGGCTTTAAAATCGTAAGGACATAGCAGTGGGGTCCTGAGAATGTGATCGAGAAACAATCCCACTGTCTGAGCCCAGCAGGGTCTCTCCCAAGGTCACACAGGCAGGGCAGGGGGTGTTAGCTGCATCTTGGAGGACCTTGGGGATAAGTGAATGGTTCCTTAGCTGGTGTCAGCCTGAGAATCAGCAAACACATGGATGTAATAGATGGCCTCATTTGAAACATGCCTCCAGATACCAGCTCCTGTGGTACAGTGGTTCACAGACTCACCACTGCCAGGTGAGGGAAGGTTGGCTGAATCACTGATACACTTTCATATATAAGATATGATCTAATTTAGAACAAATATTATTGAACTCTAAAATCATTTTAAAAGCTTAAAATGTGTAAGAGGAAAACAAACGTGAAATGACATCAATCTGCTCAGTCCTAGTCAATAGATAGATGGTCTATTTCTAGGATCTGTGACGATGACAATAATAATAAAATAATTTAAATGGAAACTAATGAACTCTATCCCAGGCATGGGGCACCGTCTCAGTCAATCCTCAGATCCACTATATTACTGTCCATTTTACAACCAAAGGCTTAAGCTGCTGGGCTCTGTCAGCCAGGGACACCAAGGGGACACTGCTTTGTTATTAGACAGGTGCATGAGCCTTTGACCTAGGGTTAGGATGTTAACGCTTAGAAAGGTTTTTAAGTATGCTGATTTTACATCCTTCACCTTTCCTGAATCTATTGCTCTAATGGTTTTCTGGCAGCCTTTAGGGTCTTACTCAGATAAGATCACATGCTCTGAGAAGAGGACAATTTAACTTCCTCCTTCCCTGCCTCTATCTTCCTCTTTGCAGCAGTGACAGAGACGGAGCCAGTAAGTACTCCTGATCTTAGAGGAAGTTTCTAATACTTCTGGTTTTACGTGTGTGTGTGGATGTGTAGGCCAGAGGTGGGCAATGGGTGTCTTCCTCTCCTCTTGATTTTACTGAGGCAAGGGTTCTCACTTGAGCCCAGAGTTGCCAGTTCAGCTCGTGTAGCTCTCCCTGCCTCTGCCTTCTGCGCACACCACCACAGCCATTCAACATTCCATGGCTCTTACTACGCCTGCGTGACAAGCACTTTACCAACTAAGTCATCTCCCCCGCTATCGATGTGTCTCTATGGAGACACTGACAGTGGGTTTTTGACTGTCAATCACCTTTCCTGCACCTACAGTTGATCACTGGTGTGTTCAGCATCATTCACTGATCTGCCTGTGCTGACCACCCCATGTGGGGTGGTGGCCCCCGCCCCTCCTTCAGGTGACAACTGTCCTATGCTGCTGGTCCTTCACTGAGAGGTAGGGATACCAGCCTATGCTCTTTCTTGAATTGTGGCTGTCAACTCTGCAGTTACCCTAGGCACTAAGAACACTGTGGGCTCCCCTGCCAGACACAGTCCACTTAGTCCACAGCCTGCAGCCCAACCCACTGGCAGGACAGGCAATGTGTCCTCCAGAACAGAGCAGTGGCTCCACAACTGACTCCTGAGGAGGCTTGGGAAGCATTTGAAGCCTCCGTTTCTTCTTTGGGAAATGAGGGGTCAGGGTGCCAACCTCCCAGGGTAAGGCAGGGTTACACAGGAAATTGCACAAGGCGCTCTGAGTGGGGTATCCATGGAAGGCATTCATTTCTGCTGTGCACACAGATATTTGGTGGGATCTGAGAAAGTTGGCACCCCTAGCAAACAGAATTTTCTCTTTTGTACCTGGGGATCAAGGACATGTGACTGTCAGTCTACGGACAATTTACACAGTGTTGTCATGCAACAATGGGACAGTTCAACATGGCTTGTTTATCTAACAAACTACTACTTAACCAACAGGCCTTTCCTGCAACATAAAGGCAGGGAGGGGTCCTTTGGGAGTAGGAGGTAGAGGCCACCTTGTCTACGGTCACATAGCCCTGAACACGCCTGAACTCATCTGACTGTAGACACTAAGCAGGGTCGGCCTGGTTAGCACTTGGGTAGGAAACCACCCTTGAGGTGGAGTGAGAAGAATGAACTGGACTTTCTGTGGCAATCACTTTTATGCAGGCAGCAGGTGTGGGTGCACATCAGCCCTGTGCTCAGACTGTGGGGACCCTGGTGGCCTCGGACAGGGAGGAAGGGGCAGGAATAGGTGGCCATCCCAGATATGTAAATGGGCGCCTCACATTTACTATCATTACCTGCATAGTCTGGCAAGGCAGGTCCCTGCTACCATCCCCTCTCTACAGCAGGAAACCCCAACCCTGACATGCCGGGAACTAAAGTTACTGCAGTGCAGGGTTTAAACACTAGTGTTCTGAACTCTGCAGCATGCCACGTCACAGAAACTGTCTCAAGGTTAAAGAGAAGACATCTAGCTTGTCATGAGGATTAAATATCACACATGAAAGAGGGCAATGCCCACTAACCAGGTGCCCTGGAGAGCAAGCAGCCTCACTGCTCTGTGCCCCCCTTTAATCACTGTGTACACCCCAGAATGAAACCAGGAATGAGCTTATATAAGACATAAAGCATTACCAGTTACTACATAAACCAAATCAAGCTCCATCCTTCTGTTGACTGACGATGTATCTAAATTTGAAATACACTAATTACAAAGGAAAAAAAAAGTTTCATCTGAGTGGGAAGACTTACCTGTTTCAGAGTAACCACAGAACCCAGATCCCTAAGACACAGTGGGCTGACGTAGGGCAAATAAATACTGACCTGTCCCAACTCCTCATTAAGATCAGATGTGTTGACCAGAGGCCCTTCCCCCATCTCCTCATCAAACATGTCTTCATCCCAGGAGATGAAGTAGGAGCCAAGGAACTTCTGCATCTCGACGGTGACGTACATGGACACTGGGATGATGTAGTTGAAGAGGACCATGAAAGCCAGGAAGTCGGTGAATGCTCTGAGAAACTGAGAACAGTGCCCATGTCAGCAGTCTGCAGGTTACTGGGCAAGACTGAAAACCTCAGACTGGGCTGTGAGGTGCAGCACCGCCATTTGTGAACACAACTGCTCTGAAGTCCAAAGACAGTGCAGCTGCCCCTGCCACATCCTGCCAGGACAAATGAGCTGGGTGATATACTGTCAGGGTGGTGAGGCTATTACCTCATCACCAAGGACCGATATTGCAGGACCCACAGTCACTACACTTACTAATAAATAATCTGTCAGTTATTAAGAAAAACCAAGCCTGGTAAAAAATGATCTTTTTATTTTTGAAAAAGGATCTCATTATACAAGCAAGATTGGCCACAAACCCATGATCCTCCTGCCTCAGGTTCCCAGGTGCTGCGTTCGAGGTGCACATGATAGCTCAAGAAGACTTCTCTATCCATTTCACTTATGCCTGCAAAGCCTTGTCAATGTTAGGAAGAGACAGGCTGATATGGACCAGTTTCAGGACAGGGTCTGAGTTTGTCCACAGCCCTATTCTGCCCTCAGAGCATACAGGACTGGGTTGGCACACAGCCCTACTCTGTCCTCAGAGCACAAAGGACTGGGTCTGCACTCAGCCCCGCTCTGCCCTCAGTGCACACAGCCCTGGGTTTGCACACCATCCTGCTAAGCTTACCACAGTATGCACCATTGATCTCAATATTGCTGTTCTGGGTTGTGGAGACAGTAAGACAATTCTGGACATGGTCCTTGTATATTTCCTAGAGGAACAGATCCTTCCCAGACTTGTCCATTTCAGTATCTAAAGCAGCAGGGTAGCTGGTGCCTGACACCAAGTGCCAGTGAGGGTATCGTCTTGGACTTGGTCAAGGCTCCATCTTGCCTTCAGTTTTCTGGCACCATCCCTTTGCAGCCATTGCCTAGGGGCACTATTGCTCACTCAAGGGAGGGTCTTCATACCAGGTTCCTCTGCCGCTCTGACTCAGTCTTCCGGTTGTACCATGGCTCATCTCGGAAGGGCTCACTCTGCCACACGTATTTCAGCACCGTGTTGATCAGGGCCTTGCTGATCAGGATGCAGAGGTACACAATGAGGAACACGTTCATCGACCTAGAGCAGAGAGTGGTGGCCATTAGAGGCTGCCCGAGGGAACAAGGCTCTACCCATCATCCTTCCTTATGGATGGCAGGAACACAGCGCAGAAGAGTAGCAAAGGCCCTGTGCCTTAGTGGCAGTGCCCAGCCTGACCCAGTGGTCACTGGCAGTGGTCTGCAGGCAGTGAGAATGAGCCACGTCAAAGGAGAGAAGACTGCTGCAGCCTTTCTGGGCACCAGAATTTTCCCATTTAAGTTCAAGTACAGCCAGAGCCAACTTCTTCTATGGTCAGGTATCATCAAGCTCTCAGAGCGCACAGCCCAGGGGGAGGGACAGCAGGTGAGCACCCTGAGGGGAATGCCATGCCTGGAAGAATGTCCATGTTGAGTCAAGGTGTGGCAGATTTGGAAAGAGATGTTGTTTGTGTGGTCTATTTCTGAACCCCACTTGTCACATGCAGACATCTGCAAGTAGAACATCCTGGCTTATGAAAAGCCAGCCTTCATTCTCAAATTAATCAGTCACAGATGGCCAGGCCCAGGGACAACAACTTTGGGTCATTTACAAGATGCAGGCAAATACGTCCACCAGCCTCCAGCATGTCAGTAACAAGGTCAGTGTTTCATTCAGCAGCCTGGCTGTCACGTGAAGCCAGGACAAATTTAACAAGAGCTGAAGAAGACAAACCCCTAAATCCCATTTTCTTACAAGTTCAACCTTTGTCCCAACACAGTCATTAGGACTTTACTGTGGTAAAAAAAACTGTTCACTAGACTCAGGAAGGCTAGTAAAAGCATATCGGAAGACGTGGAATTCCCACTAAATACCCAGGAAAAGAGGCCAGATATTTACCCTCGTTTGGAGGTTTATGTGAGAAGAGAACTCAGGAACTGGCTCACAGACAGCATGTTAGCTCAAGATAGGAGGGCCATGGCAAATTTACCACACCAGGAGCAAAGAAAGTTCTCTGAGTACCAACCAAGCCACTGTCCCTTGACCTGGAACAAGTTGGCGTTAGGGCAGTGGCAGGGAAGAGCCTTACTTTTCCACAGCAGATCGCTTCTGGGACTTTGACTGATAGTTCAAAGCCATCTTGGTCTCCATGCCCGTGTAGATAGCCACACCTGGAAGCAGAGGAGCGGTGTGAAGTCAGCACGAGCGGGGCCTGCTCCACGGCTCTGGGGAAACAGATTCTCACACAAACAGATGGCCTTTCTGTCACCAACAAACAAATTTCCTAAGGGTCACCTAACTAGATTCTTCGCACTAAGGACATTTTTCCTGTATATAAAGTCATCTGCTCATTATCTTCTTTAGTTCAGATTTTAAAATATTGGGTTCTCTGGCAGCAGGGCACAGTATTTTTAAAGTGGTTTTAGTCAGTGAAAATGGGAGCTAGCATGCCACTCAAACAAGGTGTAGTAAAGGCAACAGGCGGGCTGAAAGGAACTCCCTGCATTAAGGTGTTTTATGAATTCCTTCATGATTCTGTGTCACAAATTACAGTCCCTTAACTTTAAGCAAGCCATATTCTCTAATGTCATCACTTTAGCTCTGGGCCACAGAGCTAAAGTTACCCAGCTAGAAAGTCTGGCATTCCTCAGGACGTGGCACAGTGACGGATTCTAACTTGGCTCAAAGTGTCCTTAATGCTAGAAGCAATTATCACTGATCTGCTAATTAAAATATTTACCAAAGATCTTCTCGGTATTCTTGAGTGTAGCTCCTCTGAGAAGCAAGTTTTCTGATCCTAACGGTCTGGCAAGACAAGGAGACCAGAAGCAATGTGAGGAAGAGGGGGCATGAGGTGGAAAATCAATGCAATCGTCTCATGGACTCTGTCTTAACAGGAAGTGGTTCAAGTGCACAGTAGCCCACATTTAGACTTATCAAAGTTAGACCGATCCTGTGAAGCGCTGGCTCCAAGAAGGGCTATCTAGAGCTGGTCCTGGGTCTGTCAGTCATGGGGCCTGAGGCTGTGTGGCCACATCTAAGAGGACAGATTCTGTGAAGCACTGGGCTCCAAGAAAGGGTGGAGACACTGTTCTCCATGCAATCTGGTGCTATTTCCCTGGCCTGTTAACCACAGGTGCCTGAGGCTGTGTGGCCACTTGTAAAAGGCCAGGGGAAGGCAGGACAGTAGTTCCCATCCCTCTGACCCAGAGCCTGAATACTTCAAAGACACTTCCACCAGAGGCCACAAGGTGGGGTCCCCAATAGTGCCCCCAGCAGCAGCTGGGTACATAGCAGACAGATCATCCAGACCTACCTACCATAAAAGAGACCATAGGAAGAGGCCAGCAACTCTCTCCCAACAGGCCTCAAATTTGAGGATGGCTCTGTTTAGGGACCCCAAAATGTTCAGGGAAGGCTTAAAGGCTAGAGTTGCACTCATCCTTCAGCCAATTCTATCCTATACACATGACTTGGGGACTCCTACTTTCAAGGATGAAGGAAGGCTGGAACCCTATGACTTCTATAAGCCTGGAGGTCGAGCTGCAGGCTGTCTGCACATGGGTGGCTACTAGCTGTGCCAACAAGAAAAGCTGCCTGGGAAACAATCAGCAGAGGTTGATATCAGATGTCTTCCTTGATCAATCTCCATATTGTTTACTAAGATTGAACCCAGAGCTCACTGCTTCAGCTAGCCTGCTAGCCAGCCTGTCCAGGGATCCTCCATCTTTGCCTCCTGAGTGCTGGGATTATAGGAAGGCTGTCACACCCACCCAGCATTTGTGTGTGTGCTGAGGAACCCAACTCTGGTTGGTTCCCGTGCTTGTGCAGCAAGCGTTTCCTCCACCAAGCCATCCCCAGCGTCCAGCTTGCTTCTAAAGGCTGTTCCAGGGGCTTCATGTAACTTCCCTGGATCTGTAAACTTGAAATGCATCCCTTCCTCCATAAACTGTGTTTGGTTAGATGTTAGTCCCAGCAGCTACAGCAGGTGGGGAGCTTTTTTGCCTTTAATTAGCTCATTTAACTCCCCTAGATTACTGCCTTTTACACCCTCACCAACATAGCTCACACAACTGGAGGCCAGGGAGGAGGTGACTGCAAGTTGCCCGAGGGCCACAGTGAGACAGCCTGCAGGTGGCTTGCTACTCCCTGGGCTCACTCCCTCTGCCTGGCCTGACACCACCAGGGCTCCTCAGGCTGCACAGGGCTGCCAGCTTCCATTAACAGGCTTACGATGATTCGCATTACAAGCTTTAATGAAAACAAACAGCCCATTTAAAATGGGTCTCTGGGAAGTCTAAAAATAACTGACTTGCCAAAGGACTTTGCTTCCAGTGTGGACAGAGAAAGTATCTTTCTGAGGTGACAGGGAATCTGGGCAGCATTTCCTTCCCATTTCTATACCTCCACCATTTATGCACATTTAGAACCCCCAAATTAGGTCTACTAGGCAGCATGAAGGATAAAAGCAAAACTCAAGTTAATATCAAAATCCAGATTGTGTTGGAACATGCTCTCTGACCAGAGGAAGGAAGTCCCACCTTGGGTGAAGTCCAAGGTCTGCTCACTCGGCTTCAGCCTCTTCCAACAAGAAAAGCATCCCCCGTTCATTCATCCCAATCCAAGCTGGTTCTCAAAGCATGAATATGGACCTTTGTCCAAAGCAACCAGAACTCATCTTTGAATAATGTATATTTACCCCAAAGTAATGACCCACACAGCCAGAAAGGCTAATGCCCTCTAGCCTGCTGACAGGTGATGAGATGATAAAAACAGGTAAGGGCCAGCACTCACGAGGCTGAGGCATGAGGATCAGGAGTTCAAGGCCTGCCTGGGCTAAAATAAGACCCAGTCTAAACAAACCAACCAACCAACAAACAAAAACTCCAAAACTCCATGCTAAGAAGCCTAGAGATTGTTTCCTTAAAGCAGTAGTTTCCCAAGTCCCCTGAGAGGCCAGACCCTGATATTTTAGTAACTATTTATTCTGGGGTAATTCTCCACTAACTTTGTCTTGACTTCTGGTCCAACATTTCCTTCAACACAGTTTAAATGACAAGAAGAGATAGTCTCTCTACCACGCAGTTTGTGGAAGAGGCACAATGCTCAAACCTACTGAAAGCCAATTTCTTGTGCAGAAAAACTCAAATACTTCCTAGGCTAACAACTTCCAGATCCTCCAACACCAGATAAACCTAGAATGAAGCAAGGGTCACACAGGGTGCTCTCCTGATGGGCGCACAGTGTGACTGCAGGCGCCAAGACAAGTGGTGATGAAGCATGCTGCACACCCGGTTTATCTATCTCGCCGCCTCACAGCAGCAGGTTCCCTCCTTTCCTCTTGGACCTGAGGGAAGTCCTGTCCTGACAACACCCACAAGCTGACTACACATTGGAAATCTCTGGCCTCCACAGCTGAACACACATCAGCACACACACAGTCTTTCCAAGGCAGCTGGGTGGGCCCTACTCTCACTCAGAACCCTCCTGGATCCAGATAAGGCCAGCCTGGGAGGCACCCTCTGGCAGGATCACCGGAGCCTCATATCAACAAGCACAGATGTATCCCCAGGGAAAGCAGAGAGAGTGGAGCCTGTGCTTGTGAGGTGTTCTACTTTCAAACCAAGCCTGGTTCCAAACAGGGGAGAAGAGAACTGGGACTTACCTCACCACGGGGTCGCTCAGATCACTGTAAACACTGATGCGCCCCACAAACCTGCCAACAGCAAAGCCCAGTCAGTGACTTCCGGTAGCAGTGGGTCCTCCTAACGTGTGTGATGGCCAGCAGTCCTAGTCAACTCCTCCCTCCTCACTTGACTTCCTGTGCTTCCTTACCTGCGGCTTACGTGAGTTTTCTTAGCCCACAATTTACAAATTACTTCCTCAAAATAAAAAAAACTTGGGTTATCTTTCAGAAACTTAACTGCATTAAGCTACTTCATGGAAACATATGAGCTTCTCAGCAGTGGGTGCCAGTATTTCCCAGATCAGCTTACTTGTAGAGATCAGGCTGTGGCTGCTCACACTCAATGGTGGCGTGCAGCCTGTCAACATCCTCTTCTGTGTGGAAGCCCTTGGTATCCTGTACCGCATAGTGAGTCTGCAGACAGAAAGGAGACAGGAGCTATGTCCCAAATCTCAATACACCTGGCCACCCATGCTCACCCAGGGAAGCCCTACAGCCTTGTTTGGGACACTGATGGAACCCTCAAGACTGGACTAACCCCAGGACGCTGATAGGCTCCTGCTGCCTGGCCACCTTCTGATTTCAGTGTAGGACTAGGTGGGGCCCAGGATCTGCACTTTAAGGAAATCCCAGGTGACGCTGCACTGCTGCCCAGGGCCACATGGTGGCATCAGAGGGCCTAGACAGCACTGAGTATAGAGGGGGGTGGGGGGTGGTGTGTGTGTGTGTGTGTGTGTGTGTGTGTGTGTGTGTGAGCGCGTGTCTCTGCAATGGACAGAAGCACAGTGTTGAGAACATGTGGTTGTCCACTACTGTCACCATTTATGGTGTCCAGCACTGGGGAATTTTCTAACCATATCCTCTTAAGAGCCCCTAAAAGAAAGCTTTGTCCCTATGTTACAGATGAAGAAAGTCCAATTTGAGGTCATGTAAGCAGTGTGGGCTCTAGACACTGCTTTGCCATCAAGGAAAGGGTTCATGAAACTCTGCTCCCCAGAGCCAACCTAAATGCACAGAAGTGATGACACTGTAATAAAAATTCGAAGTGCAAACATGCAAAAGGTCAGCACCATGTTGGCACTTCCCAGCCCTGGATGAGGGAGCACATGATAACTGTGTGTCCCCACCAGAGCAGCCATGGTCTAAGATGGGGTCCCTTCTTGGGATGGAGTCCACACACAGGCCTCTATTAAAAGTATGGGTGTCTCATCAGGCCTCAGCCTGTGAGCATTGTCCAGGCTTACAATCACCCCATTCCCTGAAGTACTCTTGCTTACAGTGCTTAGGGCAGAATGTTCCTTCTCCTAGGATATGCTACCTACAAACTGTGGAGGTAAATGCCTTACACAAAGACCTTCTGAGTGAACCCATAAAGATTAGCACATCCTTTGCTGACTAAAGAAAAAATTCGCCAATTCTATCACACAAGGCTCAGGGACCATGTGGAAGAGGTAGCGAAAGAATGTAAAAGTCAAAGGAAGGGAGGAATGCGTATAATGCTGTCTCCCACATACAAAGTGGCCATGGTATTCATGACCTCACAGTGGCTGATGCTATTTAGGTATATACAATACAGGGTATATATACACAATATAGGAGGGAAAAAAAGGTGAAATCAGAAGAGACTTGTTGGAAAGAAGGGATTCAGTGGAGGGGGACTCGTGAGGGGGAAAAGGGAGGGTGGTGGGAAGGCATCACGGTCTCGGTATATGGAGTCTCCATCTCACAGAGGAGGCTGCTCACCTCCCACCCAAGTATCATGCAGGCACTGCTCTCCAGCTGAGATTTGTGAGCAAAAGTCTTAGCAAGTAAGTTGACTTCACTGAGCTATGTTGATTTTCATAGGTTCAGAAAGTTCCTCTTCAATCTGGCATGGGCTGGGGTTAGAGGTGTGTGTGACCACACCCCAGCTTTTTATGGGGGCTCAGGAGAACTAAACTCAAGTTGCAGGCCCTCACACTTCAGCACCTCCCCAGCTCCATTTTTTCTTATTAAAATTTGTATAGCCAGTATAGCATTTCATACGGAATTAAGCAAATTATTACTTCATAAAATTCTGTTAAGATATTTTAACAAGAATACATTCACTGAAGTAATTGACAAAATCTGTAATTCTCTGTGACTTCACAAAGTCTAGGCTAGCAAAGATACTAATTTTGATTGATGAAGTGAAAACTTTAAAATTCCAACTGCTCACTGGTTAAGGCCTTCATTTGGTGCAGAATAACCTATCTATGCCTGTTTACCTCAGATGGTGGTTGCCACAGACACTGAGGGTGGAAAGAAAAGAGCAGAAAGTATGGAAAAGCCAAAGGGGAGAAGTGGGGGGCTCCAAGCCTGGCCATGAGATGTGGCCGAGAGCCTGAGCCACATCCAAACGCAGGCACGTTACTTTATGGCTCGACTCTCCATCCAAGCTGGCGGTGGTGACATGGCAGGTGCCGTCTGCCCGGTTGCTGGAGAGGAAGATCAGGTCACAGGGAAAGGTCTCATCCTCCTTCACCATGACAATGTCCCCCACCTGCAAGACAGAGAGGGATGGTCACCTTGAAATGGAATTTGCTCTCCTGCCCGTCCAGACATTTGTCACAGTGTCTTACCAGCTGGTGTGGGCATGGCTGATGCTATCCTAGGAAGGACCCTTCCCTAGTCTTTCCATGGAACAAGGAGGCTACGCTAGGTCTTTGGGGGCCACTGCAGACCAGAGAAGCCCCAGAACACACCAGAACAGAACGTGCTGTGACCAAAACACAGACAAGCCTCTTCAACTCAGACTACTTTTGATTTACACTAAGCAGGATGAGCTGCAATGCTTACAGTGGCTGAGTGAGAAGCAACTCTTGCAGGGTTCTGATCCGACCTGGTGTTTCACAACACCTGATCACTGAACTGCCTTCATGTGGCTGAGTCACCAAGGCAGCCCTGCTATGCAGCCAACAGGTCGGAAGCAGCTGTAGGCTGGTTCTCACGTGACTTCCACGTTACCTAGTTTTATATCTGTGTTTAATTTCCTCACCAACAGGGTAGTTCATGACAACTGGGGAGGGCCCTTCGCCAACTATGACATGAACTGCAAGGCCTCCTTCCTCCCTGTGGCCCGGACAGACACCCCTTGCAGGGCACTCCCAGAGCAAGTGCATCCCAGCCCATCTACACACACTGCGGGCACATGCATAGTGATTTCAAAGAAGTCTAAAATCAGTTATTCTCTATAAAGGATGCCTGGGTTTAGTAAGACCCATGCCACATTGCAGCAGGGATCCTGATGAGACAGCCTGTCATTGTAAACGGGAGGGGAAGGGACGAGCCCCAGAGGAAGAAGCAGAGTGCAAGAACCAGCCCAAGCATGGAAGGCTGAGAGCATAGCAGTGTGGGGCTCAGGGCTCCACATCTGCCTCCCCTCCACACACACTTGGCTGACCTGACTGAGGAGCAAAAGCAGCTCCCTAGAGGAGGGATGCTGTGACATAAACAATGATGGAGCAACTGGAGGCCAGAGATGATCTCTTACCTGAAATTCACACCTATTTAAAAAATAACTCAAAACGAATCAAGGGTGTAAATTTAAAATGTTAAACTAAAACATTTAGTAAAAAACACAGGAGCAAACGTCTGGGCTCTAGGGCAGGTCAAGAGCTGCTTAATGAAGCCATCAAAAGCAAGATTCCTGCAGGTGCAATGAGGATGGTGGACTTCATCAGTTACAAACCCTTGCTTTGGGGAAAACCCACGAGGAGTGTTAAAAGTTGCACACAACAGAGCTAACTATTCTCTAGGAGATACAAATGCTCAAAACCCAGCAGTAAGAAGAACCTCAACTAACCCCCCCACTAGACAAACTGAAAATAATGAAATAGAAGGAAGGATTAAAAGATAGAAGACTCACTTCATACAAAAGGATTCCAGACAGGAAATAAACAAATGGAGAGGAGTGATCTGCTGGCCTGAGGGAGAAGTGGACTTAACCATGGAATGACCAGAGCAGCTGAAGGAGAATCAGCCGTACCCCAAGCTTGGGGTGTAGGGCGTTCTGGGTGCTCTGGCTGGTGGGACACAAGAACCAATGGCTGTTCTCGAAGGTGGATGGCAGCCTTTCCTGAACCTCAAAACAGCTTCCCAATCTGACCAGCAGATGAGCTTTCCGTCCTAGAAGTGAAAGCTGACTTCTGTGAGCACAGCAGTTTTGTGGCCAACAGCAAGCTGGAAGGAATCAGCTATGTGTCCTTCAGTGTGTGAGTGGCCACACTCACTGTGCTGCATGCACACCAAGAACACTGCTGCACGGCAATCAGGACAGGGCTGCAGACAGTCACTATAGACAGAAGGGTGAGCCACTTCAAGAATTTAAGTAACTTAAGCAACACTGGTTAAACCAGGCACCCCTGCAGGCACCACTTACCCGCAGCTTGCGACTCTGCTTCCGGACCAGCTTGCCGTGCTGGATGAAGTGCACAGGACACTGGTTCATGGCCTTGTCGGCCTTGTGACGCAGCCAGTCTTCATAACCCTAAAGCCAGGGAGGCGGAGGCGTGCCTGCTGAGTCCTCACAGCTGGGCACTTCTCCATCAATCTTAACTGATATTATATTCATAACTAAACTGAACATATCCATGACCTAGTCTCAGGGCAAATTCCCACACATCTCAGTCAAAAGATGGCATGAGCTTTTTTAGGTTTCTGCTATGACATTCTGAGTCCCCACAGTGGCTCTGTAGACCCCATGAGCACAGGTGGCACCCACTTGATCTGCACACTTCAAGCTGACCCAAAGGGTCTGAGACAGAGGTGGACTATTTTCAAACTTGAACTTCCAGATGACTGTAAAGAGAAGTAAAGCTCAAAACAATCAAGGCTTAAATGTTCATCAGTTTTATATTACAAATCAATACAGTCTCACAGTGAGGACTTCTGGGGGAGATCTGAGGCCTCCTAAAGCCACCCCCACCTGCCACTGCTCGGGCAGCTATGCACTGTATCTGAACCCTGCTGCTCTGGATGGCTCAGGAGATGGGGACCCATTCTTCTCAAATTTAAAGGCTCCAACTGACACCTCACTCTGATCCTAAGTTGTTTCAGCCCCAGGCAACTGCCAAACCAACTCTCCACAGCCTTCCTAACTTTCTAAGAATTAGCTGAACAAAGCAGGCTGCCTGGCTCTGAGGGCAACACTGCCTCCTTGCCTGTGAGTCCTACCTGCTTGATGGCTGTGACAGTGATGACGAAGAAGAGGGGGAGCCCGCTCGTCACTGGACTTGTGGGGGTGTCGATGATCAACTGCAGTGAACAGAGAGCTGTGGAGTTAGCTTTGGAAACACCTCTAGTGACACTGCCCAGGGCCACCACTCCTGCGCCAGCTTTTGGTGTCTGAGGCACTTGGCTGGTTCTCCTTCGGCCCCGCCCCAGCCTGTCCTAGTGATGTCACACCAAGGGAGGCTCCATCAATTCAGGGGCATGCCAGATACAAGTCTGATGCCGGTAGACACGTTGGTTACGTGTTTTTGATGTCACACTTACACTCCTCTTGAGAGGAATGCTGTGACATAAAACTGTAATCAGAAGGGTTTGGGGAAAAACTGGATTGCTGTTCTTAAGGCACATGTGACACAATGGTCCCCAATTTACACCCTTGCTGTGTTCTCGGAGCAGCAGGAAGAGAACAAGCAAGTGGAGCTGTGTGAGGTGTGCCTGAGAACTTGCCCAGTCTCCCCTCGGGCTGGGAAGAGTTCATAGGAAGGTTGGCTCGAATACAAGGTGATAGATATCATGTGCATCCCAGATGAGCAACCTCTCAGAACCAATGAGCCAATGGTGGACAAGGGGCCCCAAGTCTTGCTCTTGTTTAGTAACTGCATGTTGCTTACTTGAGATACATTAAATCCAGGGCTGTCCTTACCTGTACCAGAAATATGATGAGAAAATAAAAATTGGCTATTCTTCTGAACTGTTCAAATAAATTCTTGGGTATGAAGTTCCAGAATGTGTACTGTGTGGGAGAAAAGCAAAAATAAGTCACTTTGATCAGATTCTACTTTCTGTGGTGTTCGACCACATAACCAGGAGGGCTGTATGTGGGGTACAGTGTTTAGTTTGAGAACCAACTAACAGAGAGACTGCTGGCATGTTGTCAACTTTTGACCCCAAGGCAAGATGCCAAGACAGAACATGTTCTCCACAGTCAGAATGTAGGCACGACCGAATCCCAGCAGATCCCAGCTCAGTAAGAGTATTGAGGTGGGAGTCAGTGCCTACCTGCTAGGTCTTCTCAAATCCCCTTTGCTGTACAGTACAGCTCAGTGACACAGTGGATGGACAGTCTGGCACACCTGCAAGTGTGCCCACATGATAGGGAGCTACAGCTGTGGCCACACACAAGGGCACAAAGAGGATGGATCCGGACACTATGTATTTTCCATACTCACTACTCAGTGTTTGTACTGAGAATGACATACTCAGGTATCACTAATCAAGTGTGAACGGTGAACCCTGAGTTTAAAACTGTACTTAATTTCTACTATTCATCTATATTTGAGAGAGAGAGAGAGAGAGAGAGAGAGAGAGAGAAGGAGAGAGAATGGGCATGCTTCTTGCCACTGCAAATGAACTCCACACGTGTTGTGGTCAGCTTCTTAGTTGCTGTGCAGAAAGAACCCAAACAAAAGCGGCTTGTGGAGGAATGGGTTTATTAGGCTTACGGACTCAAGGGGAGACTCCATCCTGGCAGGGAAAACGATGGCATGAGCAGAGGGCTGGACATCACCTCTGCCACAGCACTGCAAACAGCGGCAGGAAGGTGTGCCAAACACTGGCAAGGGGGAGCTGGCTTATAACCCCATAAGCCCGCCCTAACAACACAGCTCTAGTGAGGTTCTAATTCCCAAATTGCCATCAGCTGAGGCAGAACACATTCATTTGTTTGTGGGGGACACCTGGATCAAACCATGACAACATGCAAGAGCCACTTTGTGCAACTGGACGGACATGGGTGCTGGGAACAGAACCCAAACTGTCAGGCTTTATGAACAAGTGCCTTTTTGCTGAGCATCTGATCTTCAGCGCTGAAACTGTCTTTAAATTTGTTTGACTCATCTTTGCCTCTGATGAAGTCAGTCCAAGGGCCACCTACTCTGTGATTGATAGAAAAATCTTACTCTCACTTTCAGAGGGCATTCTGGCATAGGCAGCCACAGGTTAGCTGTCACTTTCACAAGACCTCCTCTGAAGTCAGGGTCACAAACCCCAGTTCTGTACAATTCATCCTAACTAGAGACTAGCCTGTCCCACACCACCCAGAGGAAGTCCACATATCCCTTTAAAAAGCTTCGCTGCCTTAAGTTTGCAACTACTGGAGTATAGACGGCACTTCCACGTTCTAGTCTAACACACACTTACAAACCCTTCACCATCAATCACACTGCTGCTCCTGTTTCTTGGTGAGAAACACTGTAGCGTTTTCTGTCCTGCAACAACCGTAACCATGTTCAGTTCCCTCTGATACATGGAGCCTGAGAATCTCCAGGGGCTTCCAGCTCATGGTCCACCCCCCACCCCCTCACTGCCCTCGTGTATCTGAGGCTGGTCCTTTTTAGCAGATGTGTGCTTGGCAGACATGTTCTCCTGTCCCAGGTCGACTCTAGAATGGGACTTTTCATTCTAATCAAGTTCAACTCTTCCATTTTCCTGTCACAAACAGCTTTCAGTGTTATATCTGAAAACTCACTGCTAAGCCCAAGGTCACCTACATCTTCTCCTACATTACCTTTAAGGACTCGGTCTAATGCCACTGTGAATTGATCTTAGCAAGAGGCATAAGATCAGTTCTAGATTTATTTCTTTTTGTTCACACATCTGATTTTCCAGCACTCTTTGCTGAAGACAGTGCTTTCTGCTCTGGATGCCTGTCACCCCTTTAACAAATGTTGGCAGACCTTTCTGTTTTTGCACCCCATGTTACTCAATCTATTTTTAAATATGCTTATTTGAGACAGAGACAGTATGGGCATGCTCTTGGCCCTACCAAGAAACTCCAAAAACATGTGCCACATTGTGCATCTGGCTTTAGGCACTGGGGAATTGAACCCAGGCTTTCAGGCCTTGTAAGCAAGTGCCTTTAACTGATGAGCCATTTCACCAGTCCCCATGCTGCTCAATCTTGTCTGTTCTTTCAGCAACATCACAACTTCATTACTGTCAGTTTACAGAGGTCTTGCACATGTCCTTAGTATCAAGTTGTTGAGACCGGTAAAGTAACCTGCTTGGGACTTGAACCAGGACTGCAAAGACCAAGCTGGTGGGAACTGACATCTTGAAGACACTGAGACGCTCTGCTCAGCGCTGGGTTAGTTCTTTTATCAGAGTTCTTTCGGTTTCCTCACAAAGGTGTCCTTGTCTGTAAGGACTGTCCTGAGGTCTGGAGTTCCGACTAAACCAAGAACCCAAATATGACAGACTAAGATTTTAGGATTCAATAAATATCACACACTCACTCACTCTTCAAATCTTAACAAAACACACATTCCTCTTAAATGGGCCACAAAGAAAAAGCTCATTACTTCCCATGAATTTTCTGAAGGAGGCGTTAGATGTAAAAGACATAATGACAGCATTTATGTCTTCTCATTTTTTCTTGCTGGGAGCAACACATTTCCTTTCTAAGAGAGATCAATCCCAAGTGGAATTCTTTTCAGGCCCACTTTATGCAGCCAATCCCATAATTTATTGCCTTCCCATTAACTAATCAAAATATTGTCCCTAATTTCTATAACACGTTACTCAACAACAAAGTCACATAGATGGAAAAGTTCCTACTGAGCATAACAAACATTTTCCATCTACTGAAATATTTCCATACAGTCATCTGGTATCCCTTCAAAATGATCTTGGGGGTGAAGAGGAAGAGTGATACAACAAGTGTTCCGGAATGGAGACTCCAAGCCAGCAGCTGTGAGCAATGAGAGGTTTATTAACATTTTAAGATTTGGGGGGTGGGGGTCTAGCCCAGTGGAAGAGCGCATGCCTGGCCTGGATTCAATCCCTGGCACTTCAAAAATGAGCAAATAAGCAGATTGTTTCATTCACTGATCAAAGTCAAAAACTAAACTACAGAGCTGACTGCAACAAAGAAAGGTTCCTTGGGAAGAAAGAAGGGAACAGCAATCCGGGCCCAGGCACAGCCAAGGAGGTCTCCAGTATGTCTGGAGAACAAAAGAAGGTTGGGCTTTTATGAGGGCAGGGAAATCCATACGGTCACTGTGGAAGGAAGCTCACTGGAACTTTTGTTGTGGGAGCCAGTGAGCTCAGCTGCCTGAGTTACGGCAGACACTGCTTACAGCTAGTATTAAGGCCACAGATGAGTCCTGTAAGGCTGCCTGCACACCTGGTCATGTGCATCTCCACACAGAAGGCTGCAGGCACACCTGGTCCTATGCATCTCCACACAGAGGGCTGCATGCACACCTGGTCCTGTGCATCTCCACACAGAGGGCTGCATGTACATCTGGTGCTATATATCACCACACAGAAAGCTACATGCACACCTGGTCCAGTGCATCTCCTCCCAGAGGACTGCATGCATACCTGGTCCTGTGCATCTCCACACAAAGGGCTGCATGCACACCTGGTCCTGTGCTTCCTGAGTGTTATTGTTCTGACACCTTTAAATTCTATTGCTTCCTAGAGGACCAGGACCTTTATGAAATCATTAACCTTTTAACCATCAATGTTCTGATCAGGCCCTGAAGGCTCCTCCACAGCTGAGTCACACTCATTCTATAATCCCCACAGCTCACAGAATGAGTTACTGCTCATCAATTATTACTGATGGGTTATTACTAGTGACTAGTTGTCTAAAGGTTATCTTTAAAGATGTATATAAAGGAAAAAATTTAAACTTCCACGAATGCACTGGTCTATCAGCAACACCCAGAGAACCAAATAAGCTGGGTGTAGTGGCACAGGCCTAGAATACCAACACCTGGGAGGCAGGGCAGGAAGGAAGTTCAAGGCCAGCGTAGGCTACATGAGGCCTCATCATAAAACAAACAACAACAACAAAGTTTACCTTTAATCCCAGCACTCAGGAGGCAGAGGTAGGAGGATTGTGAATCTGAGGCCACCCTGAGACTACATAATGAATTACAGGTCAGCCTGGGCTAGAGTGAGACCTTTCCTCAAAAAAAAAGCTCTTTTTATTACACATGTAAGAACTGACAAAGTGATTGTTCATCCTTGCTGGACTTTAACAAGCTACATACTTTTCCTCAGACATGTGGGCACCCACAGACATCCTCTCTGACCCACACTCAGGTATCAAGTCCTAATTCCACTCTGATACCATCAATGGAAGTATTTAGTCTTGGAAAATTCTGGTATCAAAGTCAGGGGTGGGGGAGGAATAGTGACCAGCAGGGAAGAGGGAAACCACAGAATTTCTTCCTGCTATGCAGACATTCTGAGGCAAGCTGAGCCATGTGAGACAATTAGTCTCTGTTACACTCAGAGACTTGGGGCCTGGGGTCCACAGGGCTGTGTTCTCACACTGAGTGGAAGGCGCTTTCTGGCATTTGAGCTTCATGTCCTCTATAAGCCAATGTTTGCTTTTGTGTGACTGGCCTAGAATGTGTTTCATGGAAGCCCCGCCTCTTTTACCTGTCATCACTGAGAGGAACCAGACGCCCTCTGCTCTGCCAGTAGCCAGGATGTAAGAAGAAACCCCTGGAAAGTGTCCTGAAGCCTAGGCAATTATTTACCTGATCCAACCCCACAGTGTACATGTGACCTGTGTGACTGTCCTACAAAGGCACCAAAGCCTGGACACTGGTCCTTAATCAACTCACATGGAGTCAAGGCATCTCTTTCCTTCTCGGCTCAGAAAGAAGTTGTAACGGGTGATGGGAGTGAAGTCTTGATGAGGTGGTTGGTGTCATGAGGGACTAGGTGGGGGAACTGGGGAGTGCTTGCCCTGCTGAAGGAACTCCAGGCTCAGGAAACAGCAGTGAAGACACCACTTTGTGTGGCCTTAGGTTCTTGTTTCTAAGTCTCAGTTTCTCCATAAGTAAGCTGAGAATAATATGTAGCTGTGGCCTGGGAGGGGTGGGTCACTCAGAGCTTATAGGATATGGTAAATGTGGAAGTCATTCACACAATTATCTGTCCCATCTCTGGATGGACAGAGGTAATTTCCCATTTTCTCATAATCAAAATAAACTAGCTTTCCTGAGGGCATGGAGCCAGGGTTCCACAGCCTCCTGAGGGCGTAGCATATCTTTCTTGCCCTGAAGTACTGTCCAACACAAGGCAGCAGGCAGTGAGCCACCACTCCTGAGTCCAGGGTCTCCCAAGTCACTAGGTCACAGGGGAGGGGAGGTTCTATGTGGTAGGAGGCACAGACCCTTCTTCCCTGCAAATGGAACTTCAGCTGATGACAAGTGACTGCCCCTCTGCTACAATGGCCAGATTATTATCCAATGACTGGCACATGAGGCCTGTAGCTTTTCACAAGTAGAAGCTTCCGGGACCCTTTGGTTTGGTCAAATTAAGAAATAAAGTGCCAGGCCAAGGATCTGGGAATCTCACTTTTGTTACGGTGGAAACAAAAATTCCCTTTCAAGAAAACAAATACATACCACAGAGTATCCTTACAGAATCTGTCCTCAACTTAAGTTTTGTAAATTACATAGGACTTTTCACATACCAGGAATTGTTACTTAAGCAACCACTTTTTTGTTTGGTGATTTTGCAAACACCCAAGACTAGCTGAAGGGCCTACAGCACAAGGGCCAGCCTGAGTACTTTTCCTCTGAAACTTGACCGTTCTGGCTACTTGGCACTGAGATAAGCTCCAGACCCTAACCTCCTCGAGCACCCCAGGGAGACTGATAAAAGGCTGAAAGGTGCTCAAGTGGCCCTGGTGCGTCCTTCTCAGTCAGGTGTGTTGACGTGATCCTGCTGGTTCCTGCTCAAGAGCTTCCTGGTAGGGAGGGGCCTCAGTAGGAGGAATTAGAAATTTAGGGAGATTTTTTTAATGCCCTCTGGCTGAAATGCCCCAGGCCAAAACTCAAGCCAGTCTGTTTCCCTGCACTTGGTTTCTTTCTTTCTTCCTTCACCAGGTACCATCAGAGATGGTCACTGTGTGGGGATTTTGTCCGCTGTTTCTAGAGTAAAACTATTAAAACCTTTTGCTGCTGTTACAAATTAAAAGCTATTAAAAAAAAAAGGCCTTGGCAAGCTAACCTTTCCTGTCTTCTTAAACAGAACTCTTGAGTTCATGAAAGAATTTAGCAGGTCTACCATCAGGGCTACACACAGAACATCACCTGTGACTTACAGTGAGTCCTTCAGAGAGGCACATGTGGTGTGGCAGGCCACCGGGAGTGAAGGCAGCAGCTCTGCTTCCTGGCTGGAATGCCTACCACAGGGGGCTCCTCTGGGTGTGGATTACGTGTCTGCCACCTGGTCTGCACCTCAGCACATGCACAGCATATATATATGCACCACACACGTGTGGTACACATGTTACCCACATACACATACAGCACACACATATGGTATACATGTTACACACATGTACAGCACACACATGTAGTACATGTGTTACATACACATGCAGTACACATGTCACATACACATACAGCACACACATGTGGTACACGTTACACATACACATGCAGCACACATGTACATGTGTTACATACACATACAGAACACACATGCAGTTCACGTGTTACTCATATACACATACTGCACACAAGTAGCACACATGTTACACATGCATATGTGGTCCACGTTACCCACATGCATCTATCTTCAGACAACTGGTTCACGTAATGAGTGAAGGTGCTCCTCCATCTGGACAGCCACCATTCAGCTCTTACTCAGACCCTTTCCCTCCCTGTGGGCTCTGCCTGCATTCCCATGTCCCACCGATGAAGGAATTCCAGTGATGAGAGGCAGGAGGACACTTCTTTGCATCTGTTGCACACAGCAGGCTGTGGGCCTCACTCTGGGGAGCATGGCAAGCCTGGTCTTTTATTGGGTGGGTGCTGTAGTTTATCACTATGGCCAATGACAAACAAAGCAAGACGGCAGCAGGAAGAGGTGACATCCTTTGCATCAAGTCTGACTAAAGAGAAGCAGACCAGCTCCAGTGTGGGTGGAGAGTGGCAAAGACCAAGCCTCGACCCATGTTCTGTGGGAGAGTGCAGCTCAATGACACAGGACAGCGGTCCAGGAGCAGCGAGGCTGCTTGGACAGCAGTGTCACCCGAGAGACAGCTGTGAAGGAGCCCTGAGCTGCTCAGAAAGCACTGAGCATAGGTTTCCCTCAGGTGAGCCGAGAGCAGAGCTACCTTGGAAGAGACAATCCTGTTGTCAGGGTATCTCTGTGGAATGTAGGCCTCTGCACCCGGAGGGGGCTCCTTGTGTCCCACGTAGATGGTCCGACTGTCCACCCAGCTCTCCTCTCCTGCACACTGTAGGGAGAAGAGCAGTGTCAGCATGTGCCTCAAGCCTGCAATGCAAGTCTCTCCAGGGTTGACCCACCAGAAGAGAACTTACCCCACTGCGTAAGGGGCCACAGGGTCTCTCTACACACAGCCTGAGCGTCCACCCTACTACCCCAGGGGCCACAGGGTCTCCCTACACACAGCCTGAGCATCTGCCCCGCCCCACTGCCCAAGGGACCATAGGGTCTCTCTATACACAGCCTGAGCATCCATCCCACTGCCCCAGGGCCCACAAGGTCTCCCTACACACAGCCTGAGTGTTCACCCCACTGCCACAGAGGCCACCTGTCATGGTTTGATCCAGGTGTCCCCCACAAACAAATGAATGTGTTCTGGGTAATTGATCCTCAGCTGATGGCAATTTGGGTTTTACAAACTTGATGGAGCTGTGTTGTTGGGGGCAGGCTTTTGGGGATTACGAGCCAGCTTCCCCTTGCCAGTGTTTGGCACACCTTCCTGCCGCTACTTCCAGTGCTGTGGCAGAGGTGATGTCCAGCCCTCTGCTCATGCCATCGTTTTCCCTGCCAGGATGGAGTCTCCCCTCGAGTCCGTAAGCCAAATAAACCCATTCCTCCACAAGTTGCTTTTGTTTGGGTTCTTTCTGTGCAGCAACTAAAATGCTCACTGCCACACACCCTTAGTCTGAGTATTCATCCTGCTAATCAGGAGGGCCCCAGGTACCCTTACACAGCATCCAAGCCACTGACATGGAGGGCCCAGGGGCCTCCCAGACCCCTCCCACAGCCAGGAAGCCTGACTGGTATAGTCTCAGGAAAGGGGCTTCAGTTCAGCTCTTTAGTCATCTCCCCAAGTATTGGACACAGGACTCATCTGTGACCAGGGAGAGACCCAAAGTCCTACAAAGCCACCTAGTGATAGAAATACCGCAGAGCAGGGGGGACTGTGCATTCCTAATAGTACTAACAGCAAAATCTCAAGACTTCTCAAAGAGAGAGGGAAAAAAAAGATAATTTGGGAAAGATCTCCAATGAAGTAAGAAAGCCAAACTTGATTCAAAATGTAAAAACTCCTGGACCACTTCAAGCATATATGCTCAGCAAAGCTCTGTAAGAAAGAGAAGGCCAAGTTGTTGATCATATTTGTGCGATTCAGAGCAGAAGGTACGAAGGAAACACCTCGAACAAGACTCCTAAATCAAGTGCCATTCCACACCCCATGCACAGTGAGGTGATAAAGGTGTCAATCAGGAGCCGTGCATGTGGCCCTGGTCTTGTACCCCCTCTCCTCCAGTCTCAGGCGAGCTGACCCTCCTGGCACCCAGACTCTCAGCCCACACAGAATATGGTCGCCTCACTCAGAGCTGCCCAGAGATGAAACGTGACAATGGACACACAATAGGTGTTGGGCTCTGTAAACCCAGGTGCCAGGCTCAGCAGGAACTGGCATGTGCTCCCTCTGGGGACACTTTTTGCTACTTGGAAGCACTCTTGCAGCTCCAGGCCGGCAGAGGGACCAGGAAACAACCCAGACCTGGCGTCACTACTTATTATACACCTTCCCAGCCCTCCTCGGCCCTTTCACGCTATCAGCCCTAGGGCTCATCTACCTGCTTTCTGGGGACATGAAGTCTTTCCTGTTCATCTCCAGGACACTGCACTACAGATGCATAAATGCTGCACACACCTCCACCTGCATTTCCTCATCTTTGTGGGAATCTGGTAACTCGGATAAAGGCCAGATTCAAATACCACTTCCACAGGATGGAGACTTCCAGGCCCTGGGGTATGACATGGCCACTCCCAGGCCAGTGACTGGTCTCAGCCCACTGTGAGCTAGGCTCACCTTCCCTCAACAAGAGCTGAGTTTCTGGTCTCTCAAAGAGAGCTGCTGGGTTAACTGTCTCTGCTGCTCTGAGCCCTCCAAGGCAATGGTGTCCAACTTTTTGGCTTCTGTGGGCCACACTGAATGAAGAATTGTCTTGGGCCACATACACATACAGTAAGGCAAGGTGGCTATCCAGTAGTGCTGCCCCGTTAGGCCCAGGCCCAGCCAGCCTCTCCCAGCCAGGACCAGCCCTCCTGATTGGCTCCTTCAGATCAACTGTGGCCTTCCCTGTCAGCTTCCCATTTTGTGGGGAGACCAACAATTGTAAAGCACCGACTTGAGGCCTTAGGGGCCTCACACACAGAGCTCTGCCACTGAAGAAGGAGAGCCCCACCTCCCTTCTTTCCCAGAATCTTCAGGATGCTCCATTGAGAAGAATGTGCCATAAGTGCACAAAGAAGGAAGCATGACATCTTAACACATAGCAGCACTCCTAGAAAGGCTTGTGCTCAGCTTCCAAGGCAAGGCCTGGACATCAGGAGTGACCATGTGACCACCAGGACCCCAGAGCCTTAGGGTGCTCACTCAGGGTGGCTGGTACTTTCCTACCCACCTTTCAGGAGGAGGGAGGGTTTGAGGTGAAAACACCTGAAATTCAGTAAAATAAGAGCCCTTGTTGCGGTCAACTTTTCTCTGTTGCTGCTAAGAAAGAACCCAAACAAAAGCGGCTTGTGGAGGAATGGGTTTATTTGGCTTACGGACTCGAGGGGAGACTCCATCCTGGCAGGGAAAACGATGGCATGAGCAGAGGGCTGGACATCACCTCTGCCACAGCACTGCAAACAGCGGCAGGAAGGTGTGCCAAACTCTGGCAAGGGGAAGCTGGCTTATAACCCCATAAGCC
>PVHP010005953.1:0-62252 GCA_004024765.1 Zapus hudsonius
GGGGGGGGTCAGGTTTGGAATCTATGGAACTTACCTGAAACTGTCACATGTTTCTAGCTAACTTGACTTCCTGAATCCCCTGAGCCTCCTTTCTCTCTTCAATTAGGAGGAAATCTGCTCCAAAACATGATTACTGTGGATTGCTAACAGGTCAAAATTGGCAACAAAACTTAACCACAGTTGATGTTAATTCTTTAAAGGGCTGGTAAGATTCATCAGTGAATCCAACTGGTCCTCAATTGGGAGATTTTACTATTTTTATTAGTTCTTCCATCTCATTGCTCAAGAAATCTGTTTAAATTTTTTATTTTATCTTGATTTACCTTGAGTAGGTAATGTGTGTCTAGAAATTCATTCATTTCTTTTCAACTTTCCAAATTAGTAGAATATACATTTTTAAGGCATTCCCTAGTGGTTTTCTGAATTCCTTTGTTGTCTGTTGTAATGTCTCCTTTTCATCTCTAATTTTGCAAAGAAAGAGAAAGAAGGAAAGAGAAAAAAGAAGGAAGGAAAGAGAGAGACACAAAGAGAAAGATAAAGGGAGAGAGAAAGAATTACTTATTGGAGTTTCTGGCACTCCCCGCACCCCAAATACGGTTTGTAACAGATTTCTTTCTGCTACTAGAATTCTAGGGAGTTTGTGTGATTGTCATTCTTCAATGTCTATCATTTTATTCATAGGATATCATTATAGTTATTCTGTTTTGCTAAATGGGGGTAACTTTTTTTCCTTTCCTCTCAAAAGACCTCTCATGTAGAAGAAAGGATGAGGTGTTCTATTGATTTTGGATTTATTTAACTTTTTACTGACAACCTTTATGCATATAGACAATATACAATGATCATAATCCCCTCCTACCATGTTCTTTTCCCCCTTCTGACATACCACCCCTTCTGAAGTGAATCCCTTCTTTTTCACTAGCCTACAAAGGGATTTTCTGTGCAACCTCGCTTTGTGTGGGACTCCGATCTGCTGGAAGCAAAACTGGTCTGATTGTGAACAAGTGCTGTGAGATGAAAGCTCTTGCTCTCTGCTGTGAGGGGGATGTCACGATGTGAGAGGGCACTCGGTGACACTGCAGGTGGCCGGCGAGATGTGCCTTGTGAACGGAGGCTAAACCCAAACATCCTGTTCTTTTTCACATTAGGTAATTAAATATTTCCATATCAAGAGAAGGGTCATTTCTCTTCTTCCCTAGTGACAATCATGTGAGGTAGGTTCACTTGGCAGCCTGACAGAGCCCATGTGTGAGGCGACAGGAAGAGCAATGAGGCCAGAGTCAGGCACAGGGCGACACCATTGACATGCCCCTGAAGCAGTTTTTGCTGGAGGATATCAGCAAGGGGTTTCCATATCTGCCCAATGGGAAGGTAAAACATGCTAGAAAAAGAATAACTCACCAGCGCCTCGTATCCTACATGTGGGTGCAAACAATGACAAAACTTTGGAGAAGACTAAGTGCCCATCACAGATTCTAGGTGCAGCTTCTACTGCTTAATGCTGGAGAAGTGAAGGGAAGTTCTAGGCAACCGTGGCTGCTGACTTTACCTCAGTACTTCTTAAGCCTAATCGAAGTAGCATTGTCCACATGATGTTGGTGAGCAGAAGAATAGCTGCTCTTTGAATGCATTTGAACATGAACAACAGGTTCCCAGCGTCTTGTAGGTGAAGAAGACTGGAAGAGCTTTTCAAATTCTCCCCATTTTGTAGATGGTGGATCTGGGCACAGAAAGAAATAAGTTAACAAAGCTACATATTTCCTCTTCCATATTTCCATACCGTGATCAGATTCCCCTACAGTAGACGCCACCCTGTAGGCACCAACTGAACTTGTGCCAGTCCTGAACTGAGGCCAAGACTTGGGGTTGGGAGTCAATCAGAAATTGAGATATACATGTTAAGGACTGAGCTGAGGATTAGAATTTAGATAATGCCCAGCAAAATGCCCTAAGGGCTGGGGTGAGGAGCCTTACCTGGAAAAGGAAAGTCCTTCTTCTAGGATGCCATGTGGAAGAGAGACTGGGCTTTGTTTTAGGGAAGCTTTAAACTTCCACCAGGTAAGTCAGAGAGAAAGCTGATTGGTCTATGTCTGACCAGTTTTAGCATCTAGGTTTGAGCTCTGGCTCGAGACCCCTCCCACTCAAGGGGAGGGAGTCTATGGAGCTTGTCTGAAACTCACATATATATATATATATATATATATTTCAAAGCACCATTGATATAGCTGATTTTTATCAATTAAGAAAAAATGAAAAAAAAAGAGCTTTCATCTCCTGCCACCAAGCAGATGTGAGAGCCAGTTCTTTCACCTAGACAATGATTGGATGCACAGATGTGGACGAAAGGAGGAAAGGCCACAGCTCTCCAATGGCCTCGGTGTGCTCTTTTGGCCAACATGGAGATCAGTCACATCGGCCCCAAGTCTTAGGACTCTGTATGTAGCTACAGAAGCAGCCCAGCCTCCCAGACCACCTCAGAAAAATTCCTCCTAAACACTGATGCTTCCTGACTTCTCATGGCAGGGGAGGCTAGATGACAGAAATAGAACATCGTGATGAGAAATGATTGTTGCTTGTCTGATACGGAATTCTTTAAGAACTCAATGAGCCCAATGTTGATAAAGTTTATTATACCCAGCATTGACCAGGTAGCACCTTCCAGGTGCCAGGATTGCATCATGCCAGGCAATTGCTAAGACCACATCCCTTAGTTGAGGCCATAGTGGAGGAAGACAAAACCTGGGTTTGCATCCAAATTCCATAACTCTGAGTATGGCATCTAATCTTTGAATCTCGGTTTCCTTGTCAATAACACATGGAGAATGTTTGAGGCTACCAAGGGCAATAGATGGTAGTTAATCAGCAGGCTTTGGAGTCAGGTTACTGGGTTCGGATCCATTCACTGTCCTTCTGTGTGTATCTTTGAGCAGGTTTTAGTGAGTCCTGATGTTCAAGAATATCAGATCATATCACACAGAGTAAAGACCTCTACAAACACGTTCATTTTTCCTACTGGTGGGAATGGCCACCTGCCCCAGCTGAGGGCCATCTCCACTCTGCCATCTTAACTTCCCTAGGAACCCACACTCATCTGCTCGGTCAAAGAGTCTAATGCCACTGTGCCTCCTACACATGGCAAAGGGAGAAGAATCAAGTTAAAAGTGTAGTGAAGAAAGTACGTTAAGCCCAATCCTCCAGATGCCTTCTCTGCATCTCAGAAGCTTGTCCTAGAGATCAGAAAACTCCGATTTTGCTACCTGAATTCATGGACTGGCTTGTCTTAAAGTGTTCTCTAATGTTCTCGCCTGTCCACAAGGAAATGTGGGGCTGAATCCTAGGAAATGCTCAAAGGCCAAAGCAGCTATCATAAATCAGAGAATCCTGAAAAGATTTTGTTATTATCTTAGCGTGATGATATCTTTTTATATTATTCACTATTTAATTAAAACCCAGAGGTATGCAGAAAGGAAGCAGACAGGACAATTTCTTTTGAGGAACCGAAAACACTCTGGGATGACCTTGAAATGCCTTCTTCACAGGAAGGCTTTGAGGCACTATACATACTGAATACCATGGCTGTTTTCCAGCCTGGACAAGGAAAATTGAAGTTTACTTCCAAGTGAGAGGTAATTAGTGTATAGCCCAAACACAGCAGTTAGAATCTGCCTTATATATTTAAAATGTGTTCTATCATACATTCATTTGGAATAAATGGAAAAAAGTGAACTTGAGTTGTTTTATTCAAAGTGCTGCTCCTACCAGAATTGTTCTTTCCAGCTCATCTCCATCTTCGAACTTCTCCACTTCAAGGCTAATCTCAGCCGCCATGACGTCTTAGAATCTGCCTTAACTTCCCAATTAGGTAGAGAGTTTTGTGCTCTATATTTTCTGTTACTCTCCTAGCCCTCATGGGATTTTTAAGATATTTCATTACTGAATTTCTTTATTCTTTCCTTCCATGATGGTTTCTTTGTTTCTTGCTGTGGTAGTTTTGAGTAAATGTCCCCCAATAGAATTTATTATAATTGTGAATTGTCTTCAGCCTTCTGGCTGGAGGAAGTGTCACTTTGCCTTGGCCTCCTGGGGTCTAGCCCTGAGGTATTTCAAATTGGATGCAAACTACTTGGGATAGACATGCAAAAGAAAAGCCAGAACCCCAGTCTGGCAGTTCTGCATTTTTGTGAGCTGCAGTGTTACAGTGTGCATGTTTGCTTGAGGTGCTGGTGGTGGATTCTGTCTCTGTCTCTGCTTGGATCTGTGAAAGGGGACCAGACTTTTTCCTTAACTTCCCCTGGGTCTGTTACTTCAATAAATACTTTCCTCCCCAAAATTGTGCCTGGTTTGGAGATTCATCCCAGTGGCATGTGACTGACTACGACACTTGCTCTCTTCTATATTTTGTGCCTAACACAATCATCTAACCCAATAGTCCCTGGAACTATTGAATCCTATAGGCGTAGAGGGGAGGTATGTAGACTGAGTTACATTACAATGGAAGTCCTTTAACAAATTTCTTTCAACTATAGGAGAATATACCTTTGACCAGCCCTAAGCAAATATACAGAAGTTTGGACTAATTCCTGGCGTTCTGCTTGGCACTAGACAGGGGGAGGATTTTCAGCCAGCGCAGACCGCCTCACATGGCTCTGGTAGGAACAAGGAAGGTGTCCACATGGGACCTGTAGCTGCTCCTCTTAACACTCCTCCAGTCTCACTGTTACTTCCCTCATCTGTAAATAGACAGGGCATGTGCTTTCCCCTAGGGTTTGGGGGGGATTAAGTGACGTGTTCCAGGTACTGTTCTCAGCAGAGTGAATGGAACCTAGTAAGAACGTAGATGAACTCAGGGCGGGGGTAGTTCTCATAGCTACTCTCATCGCCTATGGAAACAAAGTCAGATTTCCTTGGCTCTGAGCTTTGGAAAATCATACTTCCTTCTTGCCCTGAGAGCTCTTCATCAAGCAGAAGCTGCTGTTGATCTACTTCTTATAGGTACTGTGAAAGCAAGTACTCTCTATGAAAAGCAGTGGGAAATGTTTGGCTTTACATGCTTTTCCTCCTGAGCTTTTTCCCTTGTCCCATTTATTTATTTATTTATTTATTTATTTGTGTTTTTTTTTTTTTTTTGTGTGTGTGTGTGTGTGTGTGTGTGTGTGTGAGATTTGTGTCTTCTTGTTACCAAGGACCAAGCTCAGGGCCGTGTACTTGGGAGGCAAGCACTCATTCACTGAGTTAACCCCTCCACCCCGCTCCTCAGCTTTTACAGTGTGAGCTGCAATCTTGAGTCACAAGGAACCAGGAATGCTTTCCATTCCTTTATGGAGCATCTATCCCCCAATTGAGCCAAGCCCTCATGCTCAAGCCCTCTTGGTCTTATCTGCAGCTGTCCGCCTCTCACACGGTGAGAGAGCTGATCCTGACCGCCTAAAAAAAGTGTGACCACGGGGTGGACATGACGCCAGGGACGAGGCGCGTGCTGTGCAAACGTGAGGACCAGAGTTCCGTTTCCCGGCACTCAGGAAGATGATGGCGGTGCTGGCCAATAGCTGGAATCCCAGTGCTGGGGAGGCAGAGAACAGCAGAGAAGGACCCTATCTCAAAACTAAATAAAGACGGATAAATCCGGATGGCACTGACTCAAAACTCTCCACTCTGCTGAGAAGTGAAAGGGCTCAGCTCTAAGTGAGCTCTCCATCACATCCTCCAAGGCTCAGGGGCCACTGTGGAAGAGGCGACAGAAAAAGTGTAAGCGACAAAAGAAAGGGAGGAATGCTTGGCAGTACCGTCTTCCAGACACAAAGTGGCTGTGGTATTCGTGACCTCACAGTGGCTGATGCTACCTAGACAAAACCTGTGTAATAAGGGGGGAAATGATTGCATTACGACAGAGAAGGGACAAGATGGAAAGAAAAAGGGATTCAGTGGCCAGGGGATTTGTAAAGGAGGTGAGGAGAAGGGATTGTGATCATGGTATGTTGTTTATATTTATGGAAATTGTCAATTTAAACACTTTTTAATTAATTTTTTTTAAAGTGGAAACTGCACATGCCTTTCATCCCAGCACTAGTGGGCGAGGTGGAGCTCTCCTTTAATCCCAGCACCAGGGGATGTGGTGGAGCTCTCCTTTAATCCCAGCACTGGGGAGGTTGAGGCAGGAGGATCCCCGTGAGTCCAAGGCCAGCCTGGGTTAAACAATGAGTTCCAGGTCAGCCTTGGCTAGAGTGATACCCTACTACAATAAACCAAAAACAAAAAAAAGAGGGCAGGGCTGGAGAGATGGTTTAACAGTTAAAGGCATTTGCTTGCAAAGCCTGATAGCCTGGGTTCAATTCGCCATTAACCACATGTAAAGCCAAATACACCAAGTTGCACACGCCTCTGCAGTTCATTTTCAGTAGCAGTAGGCCCTGGCGTGCCCATGCATTCTCTCTCTTTCTCACTCACTCACTCACTCACACACACACATAAATTAAAAATTCTTTAAAACACCATATGTGTTGGCACATCCATTTAATCCCAGCACTCAGGAGGCAGAGGTAGGAGGGTAGTTGTGAGTTTGAGGTCAGCCTGAGACTACATAGTGAATTCCAGGTCAGCCTGGGATAGATCAAGACCCTCAAAAACAATTTTTTTAAAAAAGAAAGAAAAGTAAAAAGAAAAATGGCTGGAGAGATAGCTTCTAGGTTAAAGCCTTTGCCTGCAAAGCAGAAGGACCCGAGTTTGATTCCCCAGGAGCCACGGAAAGCCAGATGCACAAGGTGGCCCTTGTGGCTGGAGTTCGTTTGCAGTGGTTGGCTGGTGTGCTCATCTCTCTCTTCTTCTTCTTCTTCTTCTTCTTCTTCTTCTTCTTCTTCTTCTTCTTCTTCTCTCTCTCTCTCTCTCTCTCTGCCTCTCTCACATACACACTCTCAAATCAATATATAAAATATTTTTAAGAAACAAAAACACAATACAGAGAGCAACTGACCAGACCCTGACCTCCTGACATTGGCACTGGCCTACACACACACATGTACACACAAGCACGCGTGGATCCATGTTCTCTCTACCCCTCTCTCTCCCTTTCTCATACACAAAAGAAACAATTCAGTACTAAGTTGAGTGAGAAAATTGCTATGAAGGTAAACTGAGTCTCTCAGACTCTGCTTCCTCGGAGGCGCCTCCCCACCCTCAGGGCAATGCACTCACTCTCCACCACACCCCCTTTTTATCCCCTTCATTCTGCTCTGCACCTTCTGACAGAGCCTTATTGACACAATGCTCACTTGACCATTTTCTGCCTCATTCTGAGAACACCAGATCAGGTGCTGAGCGGGATCTCCAGCGGCTGGATGTCCCAGCGTCTGACGGCCCCTGGAAAGACCTTGTGAGGGCCTGGCTCACGGTGTGAATGCTCGAACACCTGAGCTGAGTCTCGCTTCCAGAACAGAATCTGTCAAGCTGCATGAGAACAGAGAACTCTGCTTCCTCAGTGCCACTCAACTCCACCCAACACGGTGAACTCTGAACTTGGGATTTCAATGAAGGAACTCAAATTTTTCTCATACAAATTAGAGTCCAGTTGACATCAGATAGTAAACAGCAATTACAAATGCAATTTAATAACGTTTCACCGATGCCAGGTAGAATCCTCAGCATTTTCCTGAATTGCCTCATTTTTATTCACCACAGCCATATATGCCAGGAATGGTTATTAGACCTGGAGGAGAGAAGAGGCATCATACCTGCTTCACCGTTCAATCCTGAGACCATGTACAGTGCCTGAAGTAAGTAGGTGTTCAGTAAATATGCTTAATTTCAGGTGAGTTCTTTGAAAGGAAAAAGCAGCGTTCTGAAAAACTGTAGCAGAAAGATTTGGTCTGGTCTGAGCCATTAAGAAACCCATTCCCAAGGCTGTGACATTTTATCTGGGGCTTGAGGAAGGAGCGGGACCTTGCTTTGACTTGAAGGCTCTTCCTGGAGGATCTGAAATAAACCACCACTCCCTCACGGAGTTTAGTTTCCTTCTTAGGGAGATGAAAGTGACAATGGTGAACCTTCCCCCAAAGGAGGCTGTGAAGAGCTGGCAGTGTTCCTCCCCCTGCTGCTTGGGATTCAATCAGGTGGGGGGGCACCAGAGGATCAGCAATTGGGAGACTCCATGTCCATGGGCCCAGGGCAGGAGCTGGAGCTGGGAGCCTTTTGTAAATAGTGCCTAAGCTAAAAGTGTGGATGTCTGTAGAGCTTTAGAGCCCCCAGGAATCTCTCCCGAGTGTCCTTCTGCTATCATAGCCCCTGGAGACTGCAAGGAACACCCACTCCTTTCCAGCAGGGATGGTAATCGACCAAGAGCCTGATAAGTCATTTGGGGAATGGCAATGGCAGACTGGTGGAGATCTGGAAAACCTGTCCTGCTGACCCATCAAGGCAAGGGTGAAATTGAACCTTGTATTCCACTTTGTGCATCTGGCTTTTTACATGGGAACTGGGGAATTCAATCAGGCCATCAGGTTTTGCAAGCAAATGTCTTTAACCAGTGAGCCATCTCCCCAACGAACCTCTTATTCAAAGGTTCTAGAAATTTAATATAAAAAATACTTAGCTATCTCTTGAGGGTCTAAGCCAGCTGGCTGAAGGATGTAAGAGCCATAGGCTTCCAAGTTCACAAGTGTAAGTCCAGTGCAGAAACACCTTTCCTTTGGGTAAATTAGTGTTCTTGCAGCCTGTTTCCTCTTCTGTAAAATGAGATGATTAAGGGATCAAAGAAGGCGGGGGAAGGAAAGCACACTGGAAGCGTCCAAGGGCGCAGAGCTGACTGCCCTCCTTGAATACAACCACTGGAGGAAATCTCCAACTTGTTCCTTCTACAGCTCGCCTGTTCTGGGTGTGGGCAGCTAAGTCCTATGGGCCTGACACGAAGCCAGCCATTTTCAACGTGGGCTGGAGACAATGCCCTCCATGAGGTCGGAGTGCTGGTTGGTTAGCTCTGGTGCTTCTGGAATTTGGATGTAAACCCTGCTGCTTTCTTTCTCCTGGAGGACACAGTCTTTCACGCCTTTGTTTTGAATTTATTTTGTTGTGTGGAGATGAGCAGCAGCATCTGTGAGCATGCTTTCTCTAGGAAGTCCTTGCTCAGCAAGCCTGGCGCTTCCTGCATGGTCGCCTGCTGCTTCCCTAAGGCTGAACCGGATGATGGAGAAGATTACTTATGAGTTCCAGAAATGCTTTAGTTGAATGATCTACTCCGGCTTTCCGATACTCATTATTTCATATTCTGAAGGACCTCCACAACGTGCACACACACAAGATCAAGCCCCTTACAAAAACTTTCACCTGTACATTTTAGCTTAGCCACTCCCTCACTCAGCTAATAGTTCCTGAGTCTCTGCTGTGTGCTAGGCGCTGAGTTAAGCACTAAACACAGAGGAGTTAGACGTTGATCTCGCCTTCAAGTACTTTCCAGTTTTAATGTCTAGGTAAAATAAGTATATAATATACTCGGATTAAGGGCAGATAGTGCTAAAGTAGATAATGGTACTTAAATTTATGAAGCACTTAAAAGGTGCTAAACCCTTTGTAGGAACCATCTCAATCACCCTCACAGTCCTGGATGAGGTGTTACTATCGTCCTTATTAACCTTCCATGAGGTTTCTAGACGTTAAGAAAGGAGCCGAGATGGGCCGGCAGGCCTGAGGGCCTTTCAGTCCGCACCACCCACACGAAAAGCAGGAGCGGCCATGCATTCCTACAATTTCAGTCCTGTGTGGGCAGAGACAGTGGATCAGACCAAAACCAGTAGCTTCAGATCCAATGAGAGACTCCACCTCTAGGAAACACAGAGATGTGCCATGGAAGACACCCTACGCAACACATGTACTACATGCACTACAGGCGAATGTGCCAAACATTAAAAAGAATAAACGTCAAAAAGAGAAAGTGGCCCAGGGTCACAGAGAGTCAGTCTACAAACCTAACCCTCCTGCGTAACTTCGGCTCCTCGCTCTTCACCCACCACCACTCAGCAAGGTGGGCCAAGCACATAAGCCACAGCAGCGATGACCGAGGTGATTAGCTGCCCACACGTGCTGTAAGGTTCCCACTTACTGTCTCACTTCCTTCAAGAATGCACGAGGCAAGCCTGGCCGTGGCTCCCATTTTGCGGATGGCGACCCTGAGGCTCACAGCAGTTGGCGCTTGGTTCATAGCTTCCCAACAAGAAGGGACTGTGCTGCGCTGCAAATGTGAGTCAGGTGACCTCAAAGCCCACAGTTGCTCCACTGCTGGTCAAGGTTAGATGCGAAGACTCCCCTCCCCTGGACGTGCCCCTCCATTCTGCATTTGGAGGTATCAAACCAGCTTACTTAGGCATCTACAAAGAACCATTTTATGTACTCATTTATTTATGAGAGAGAGAGAGAGAGAGAGAGAGAGAGAGAGAGAGAGAGAGAGAGAGAGAGAGAGAGAATGGGCACTCCAGCGCCTCCTGCCACTGTAAACTGCAGACACACGTGCCACTTCGTACATTTGGCTTGACGGGATTCGCAAGCAAGTGCCTTTAAGCGCTGAGCCATCGCCCGCTCTGGCTTAGGCATTTTTAAACAATACTTTCCTGGCTTTGGTCTGTTTTGCTGGGCCCTGGGTCTGAGAAGGTTTTATGATGATCTCAGGACTAAGTAGCCTGGCTTTTCAGGACGGGACAGCCCAGGGATAAAAGAGGACACAGATCATTGACATGACCATTCATGGCTTTGCATGGTAATTTCTCTGTGGTTTTCTCTCCATTCCTTCTATGCTAAGAATGATGTTTTCGTAAAGTGGGGAGCCCAGAGCCCGGGAGTCTTCAAAACTCTTCCTAGATTGTCTAGATACATTTTATTTTAAATTTCCTTTTTGAAAACCCCACTCAAGGAAGTATTTGTTTTCTTTTGTTGGCTATGTCATTCCCTGGTGTCTCTGAATGCAGCCGAAGGTCGTTAGTCTTTCTGTTCGTCGTAAACAATAGTGCCTTTGACCGAGCCTAGAACCCAAGCTGAAGCCCCGTGCTTGCTTGCTTTCCAGTGATAAGCGTCCCCAAATCATTTTCTTTCACAGGCCCAAATGAAACCAATCCCAAACCAAATTGCTTGACTTTGGTGAGTGGTCATATTTCTGAAGCAATCTTCTCTCTCCAGCTCCCTCTTTCTTTTCTTCACCCCTCCCTTCCTCTCTCAGAATTTTGGTGAAGTCATACAATCCCTGCAATCAACTTACGATCTCTGTTTTTATCTGATCAGGAACCGAGAGCTGGTGAAGGGTGCTTCCCTTGGCCTGCTCTCTTCCCTTCTATCCTGGCTTATTTGTGCAGTGAGAACTGAGTGAGGGCCTCAGCTGGCAGGAGAAAAAGAAAGAAAAGCTGGTTGTACACAGAACCTGTCCGGGTCAGCCCTCTGCCGCCCACTGCTCAACCCAGCTTTTGGCTTCACCTAAATGATAAATGGCCCTGTTGTTTGGGCTTTAGTATTAAAAAAAGAACTACATCTAGATTGAGCAAGGACAGAGACCCGCTTCGTGGCACTGAGACGTGGCTCCTGTCAGCAGCCCTCTCCTCCAGGGCAGAACACCAGGCTGCCTTTGTTTCATCTGGGTTTTCAGCCAAATAGAAATGGTCACTTGTCCTCAGCACTCCGTCCACTGCATTTCGGCTGCTGACAGAAACTGAGCCCTGAGAGAAGGCAGCGGTTTCAGGCACAGCATCTGGGCGTGTTGACAGGAGGACCGGCTTACTCAGCAGTCGTCCGGGTCCAGCCAATGAACAGGCTCTCGCAGGCTGCCTCGGGCTGAAATGCAAGGCTGATGGCAAAATGGGACCCAGCTCCAGTATTGCCTGGGCTGCCCAGCGTCGCAGAGGTGGGGGAGAGCCTGCCTCCACCTGCTGGTGATGCAGCCAGCTCTGAAGGCCCGCAGAATCCCTATGGATTCCGGAGACTGCTTTTCCACTTAGACTTTTGTTTTTCTTTTGGAAGATGAAATGCTTCTCTCGTTACCTGCCTTACATCTTCAGACCTGCGAACACCATCCTCTCTTCCAGCTGCTACACGGAAGGTAGAGACCGGAGAGGGAGAGTGTCTGGGTGGGTGGGACTCGGGGGACTTCCCACAGCTGCTGCTGACGCGGCTTTCTGGAGCTGCTAGAGGACGGTAGCTCCAGCCAAGGCTTGCCCCCCAGCCCCCAGCTCTGCTCCAAAAAGCAGCCTGTCTGCCTACCCTCCTAAGAGCAGGGGATCTCAACGCTGAAAGCTGATTCAGAAATGTTTTGCAATTTTCCCTGTTTCGTTTAACATGCAAACAAGTCACTGCAAAGAGAAAAACATGCAGTGGACGTTGCACACACATTTACCCAGTCTCTGTCTGCCGCTGTCTATTTAATCACTTGGTGCACCGCCAAGCAAGCAATTAGCAAAATAGAATCTCTGCGTCTCTGACTGTGAGACCTGAAGTCTGCGCTTAGGCTGCAGAGCGCTGAGAACACAGCTGACTTGGAGCACTTGCTGGAGGTTTGCTTTTTATGGCTCTAAGTGAATGCGAGGAAGGAGGGGGCTGAGCCTGTACACAGTCCCCAGCTCCTGTTTCTGTCAGAAACCCACTCCCCTTGTAGTGGGATAGGGCAGGTGCACATGGGTGTGTGCGCGCTGTGTGTGTGTGTGTGTGTGTGTGTGTGTGTGTGTGTGTGTGTTCTGGCCGTTCCTCCCTGACCAAACACAGCAGGCTTCAACATTTCTCAAATAAGGAGCTGCTTGAGCGCCTTCCAGAAGTGGCTGGTCTGTTTGTTTCTTCAGAGCCACACATTCTAGAAATTTCATAATTTTACACCAAGCAACTGGCTGGGTGCTTAGCCCTAGGACCTCTCCTACAGCCGGCCGCTCGCTGTTGCAGAAGGCAGTGGACGGTGAGGTGCTGAGGCCACCTCAGGTCCAGCCACTGTCCTCCAGAATAAAGTCAGTAACAAAGTTAGTAACAGTGTTCTGAAACCCTACCCCTGTTCTTCGTCCTCGGCATCAGAGGCTGGGATTGAGGGCTGCGTAGATAAAATGAGTGAAGCATGCTTGTCCATCAGTGATTTTTCCATCAGTACCCACAGGAAAAGGGAATGGGCATGACCTTTGAGTTATCTTTCATAGATGTTATATTTCCTAAATTTTATTTTTATAATGGCACATTTCCCTTTAAAATATTGGTAGCTAAAAAAATCCATCGGGAAACCCTTTGTCATGGGAAAAAATTCAATAAGCTTCTGTACATATGGAGGGAGGGGAAGAAGGGGAGCAGAATCCAGAACTTTCCAAATACAAAAGACTTAAAAGCCTGATGTCTTTCCCTTTCTGATTGGTCGTCTACTCCTCTCCTCCAGCTTAGACTCTGAAACCCAAACACCTGGTGTCTCTGGTTGCTGTTCTGTGTGTGATCAGCCAAGCTGAATGTTCTGATCATAGGGATAAAAACACAAGAATGTTTTGAAAAGTTTTTTAAAAAACTTAATGATTAATTCTATTAGCACTTTATCTCGAAACAAACAGCTTCTGCTTTATCCACTATAGTAGATTTAGTAGAGTGAGGGAAGCATGTATTTAAACTTGTTGTAAGTCAAATCAATGTAATCAATAATGACAATAGTAGCTGTCAAAATAGCAGCAAGGATGAGGCCCTGGGGTACCTTGGAAGGACATGAGTCAGAGTCTCAAGTCCAGCAGGGCTGAAACACTTAATTGCTCTGTGCCAATTTCCTCTGGAACATGGAAATAGAAAGACCACCTCCCGTGGAGGTTGAGAATTCACTGTGACAGCTAAATGATGCTCTTCATGCTCAGCTCATGATAGAAACTGTCTGTTTTGAGCACAATTTGTGGTTTCCTCAAACACATCATTGTGTCACCCCAAACTAGTTACCTTGTTCAAAGTTTGTCTGAGGAGAAAAATATGCCAGAATGACTCCAAGTTTATCTATTCTCTCTTCCTTCCTTCCTTCCTTTCCTTTTTTCCTTCCTTCCTTCCTTCCTTCCCTCCTTCCTTCCTTCCTTCCTTCCTTCCTTCCTTCCTTCCTTCCTTTCTTTCTTCTTTCTTTTTTTGAGTTAGGCTCTAACTCTAGCCCAGACTGGCCTTGAACTGATGGCAGTCCTCCTACCTTACCCTCCCTAGGGCCTGGATTAAAGGGGCGTGCCTCCATGTCTGGCTTGTATGTGTGTTTCTTTTTAGCAACCAAGTGATTCTAGATATGAGTCTTTTCTGGAGAAGTTACAACTATGATCTTCATACTTAGTTGAGTTGGAAAAGCAAAGAATGAATACTTTGTGAATAATCCTATGAAAGTAAAATAAAGGTAAATGGTGCTAAATCTCCCTAACAGTACTTCTAGAACAATTTTAAAAGCAAAACCAATTCCTGGGCTTCTCCGAGGTAGACCATTGTCCTGGGGAGGCTTGGGTTATCTTCCTGGCTTTGCTCTGACCCTGTTCATTCACAACAGGACCATCTTGGGCGTTGGCTCCTGCCTGCGTCACATGCCTGCAGGACGATACTTGGTAGTTGCTCAACTTCGGAGCCTCAGTTTCCATGGGGGGTGCAAAGACACACGCCCAGCATGCTGTACACAAGTGTTAATCGTAGCAACAACGGTGGTCTCTGAATTCGCTGTGTCTAAGGAATTGTCCGAGCATATTGAATAGAGTGACGCATTCATGGAGAAGCTAGACAAGAGTACGAGTTCCGCAAATCCTAGCTCCCTTTCCTTCCCTGTCTCAGTCTTGAGCTCCCAGCCTGTTTTATACTCCACTAGATGAATATTTGGTTTTCCATGTAGTTGTCTGACCAGGGTTTTGATACAGTTGGACTGTGTTCCCTTCCTTGTGGACCTCATTAGGGATCACTTCTCTTTCTTCCTCTTGGGAGAGGATCCATCCAGATTACTAGCTTCAGGATTAGGGGAACAAAGTCATGAAGAAGCCATTCAAAGCAGGATCCAGTTAAGAGGGGAAGAAAACGTCACAGGAACTTGCTGATACTTTTTGTTGGGCCTGGCTTGGCAACAACAACAAAAGATTTAAAAAAGCAGATAAAAAAGGGCCTTTTTTGCTTATCTAAGCCATCATGGGAATTTCTCCTAAAGGGCATGGAAATGTGTCTGGCACATGGTCCTTCTTTTCCTTGAATTGTCTTTCTGACATTTCTATATGTAAACCCACCCCCATTCATCGTTGAAAACTGATCTAAGTCTAGTCTGTCTATGAAGACTTCTTCAAGAACACCAAAGATGGAGTTGTTGTGTCACGAAGACCTTCATCAGTGAGGAAGCAAAGGATGTCCCGCCATCGGAAGCCTGGGAGCCCAGCTGGGTGCCCAAGGCTATGCCTGGAGTCTCCCACTCCTCACAACAGCCGCTTGTACTAAGTCACAGTATCCCCATGTTAGGCACGAGGAATGGGCACAGACACAACTTAGTGAATCACAAGCAGAGCCACCAAAGTCTGAGGCTAACATCAAAAGTCCTCACCTTCTGATCACTTCCTTCTGACTACGTCGAAATGATCTACTTACATGTCTATCTGAGTATGGCCGGGATCTTCCTAGGTGTAGGAATTCTGTGCCTTCATCTTCCAAATAAGTACTCAAGATATCCTTTATGAGTGAAGGACTGAATGGGAGAGAGAACGGACACATTCTCCCATATCAGTAAAGATTCTTCAACGGGAAGGAACGCCTTGAAACAGTGTCTGATAATGTTGTCCAAAAGCAAACTTGCTGGAAGTCTCCTCCTACACATAAATACACTTTTTCTAACTCTTATTAGGTCATTAGTAAAGCAGGGCTGGAGCAATTGCTCAGTGATTAAAGTCACTTACTTGCAAAGCCTTATGGCTCAGGTTTGATTACACAGGGCCCACATAAATTTGTGTGCAATAGCATGCCCATTTTCTCTCTCTATCTCTCCATCTCTCTCTCCCTCCCTTCTTCCTCCCTCCCTTCCTCTCTTTCCGTATCTCGAATAATTAAATAGGTAAATAAATTAATTATATATTTAAAACAAAAGTAGTGAAATGTGTGTGTTACAACAATCTTACAAGGTAAATGCTATAATTTTATAACTGAGAAATCCAAATATCAGTGAAGCTGGTCTAAGACCCTATTCCTATTAAGAGCAAAAGAAGATAGGACCAGGAACCAGACTCATGCAATTTAGTTCCAGTATGCATACATGGAATGGATCCATGACTGAGTTTTGTCTGTTTATATTTACAGAATTCTTGCTCTTCATGGTTCTTAAACTGTTACTCTTTCCCAGTTCAGACCCAGCCTACTCTTCAGAGCCACATCAAGTGACCTCGACGCAGCTTTCATGACTGTTCATTCTCTCATCACTTTTTCTCATCTTCACACACAAACACCTCCAATGAAAGGTGTTGTGTTCTCTGCTGCACACAAATTGCAAGACCTACATCAAAGAGGTTTTGTTGAGAATAAGACAAGATCTTATGTTTTTGGATGTTGCTTTATATTCTAAATGTATTTTTATGACTAAGGCTGACCACCCACTGTGGGAGGACCTCAGCTTCTCACCGCATCTCCAGCACATGGCTCCTGCATGTGTTCCCACTCTCCAGCAGGACAAAGTTTCCCCCTCACACAGGTTATTTATTAACTTATCTAGTTTTTGTTTGTAGTCCACACCTGTGATGGAAATTATCTCACCCTTTTCATCTCATGAATCCGGTTTTATTGTTTGGTTTTTTAAATCTTTATTGTCAGTAGTTAGATACATTGTCTGTAGTGGTACCCCCATTTCCCTCCTCCCCTTCCCCAACCCACCAGGGCCCTTCTTTGGGAACATACAGGATCAGTCCTTGGGGTAGGGGGTTATGAACTGCACAAGAGGTAGCCAGTTTATTTTTCTCCTTTGTTGTTGTTGCTGAGGGGGGCAATAATTCTGGATATTCTCCCCCACCATGGCACTTACAATCTTTCTGCCCCCTCTTCCACTCAGTTCCCTGAGTGGTGGGTTAGTGTTAAGTCTGCTTTAGTGATGAGATCTTAAGCGTCTCTGGACTTCTGCTTTGGGTTGTGTTTGAGTTTGTTGGTGTCTGTCTCATTGACTTATCCTGGGTTATCGGACTTGCTGTGGTGATAGGTCTCTTGTTTATCTCACCACTTTCTCATAGGTTTCATTTGGACCCTATATGATAGGCCAGGGGTGGCTCATCTCCTTCCTGGATGTCAGCCATCATCCCATGTCTTGTTTGTGGAATTGGGTTGTCCACAGCTCTCACTGCTTTCTGAAAACTATAAACAGGATCTCCATGGGAGAGTGAGATCAGTATAGGTTAAATGAGGCAAACATTTCTAATTTGGCATGATACTAATTGGTGTACCCTCTCTGTAGATCTCTGGTAGTGGGAGTTTCCCCTTGGAGCCCAGGTTCTTGTTTCCCATAAGAGAGTGCCACTATTACACAGATGAGCACTTCTTGACTTGCTGGTCTCTTCCATATGGCAGTGTGTTCAGCATTCTCATGCCGTCAGTCAGTATTGTATATCAGTGTTCTCTGCTTTCTCCAAATATCATTGACCAATTTCCCCTGGAAGCTTATGCCACACCTTCCAGTGCTACACATGCTCCCATCTGGGAGCTGGTTACCATTCTGGCTCTAGCAGAATCTCTTGGTGTTTTGCAATGACATTCTGTGGTCTCTTCAGCAAAAGGGTCTTCCCTTTGGCCTGGGGTGGGTATTCAAGAGCTTTTGCAAAATTTTGCCTTGTCTGGGGACGTCATGGGTGGGAAGAACCAATGACTGGGACAGTGAGTTGTAGTTCTGCTCAGTTTTCATGGGGTCAGGCTTCTTCCCATTCTGTTCAGGGCCCCTCTTACCAGGCGATGCCCACAGCTTCCACAGGGCTTATTGTATGAAAGTAAGGACTTCATGGTATCGATTCATTATTGATTTAGCTTATTGTATAAGTTCCCTCTCCTTCCAATCTGTATCTTCCTTCAGCCACTGTGCCATCGGATGGTCACCTTTTTAAAAGAAAAAAAATGCCTTTTAACACTCTGTTACCCATCCTTTCCTCCAGTTTCTCATTTCATCTCTCCAAGAGGGCTTTTGGTGGAGGGGCACCAAGCTTTTTCCAGGCTTCCTCTGATGGCGCTGAAGCGTGAGTGCCACTTCTTCCTTGTCTTGTCTTGGCCTCAGGGCTTACCCCGTCTGGTGCCTTGTCCCATACTGCCCAGCCCTCCCCAAGACTCCCCAGCTGCTGCCCAACAATTCTACCTGGATGTCTAGTGCAGCTCTCACATCAGATCTGATTTCCCCTCTGAAAACAGATAAGCCTGTTTGTCTAGCCTTCTTACCTAACATAAGATATAAGAGAACCCCTAGTTATTCCAGCCAAAAAATAAGTCCTTAGAGTCACCCCAATTTCTTTCTTTTCCTGGCATCCATCTTCCAATTCTAAGGCAAATCCCTCCGGGCTTAACTTCTTCAAAATACCCAGAATCCAATCATGCATTCATATGCCTCTTCATCAGAGAATCCTTTCTTCACCTTCCATCAATCAGCTTCAATCTCTTCTCTCTCGGACCTCTGTCTCTCTCTCCCATTATTTTACCCTGCTTTTGTTTTGCCTCAAAGCACTTATTATGCTGAACATGTTATAAATCCACTAATTTCTTTATTGCTTGTCTTTCTTCATTCTATACCAAAGACTGTGTTGCTCAATCCTGAATCCCCAAGTATTCTTAGCACACAGTAAGTTTGTAATGGGGATTTGTGTGTTCCTGAATGAATACAAATGACTATTTGTATGATCTTAATAAGAAAGTAGGAAAACATGGGCTCAGAAATCATACAATCCTGAATTCTAGATTGTCTATATACTGATCATAGTCTGAGAGACTTTCAGCTATTCAACTGATGTATTTCTTTCTATAACAATAATATACCAGAGTTTTGCTATGAAGATGAAAATAATGTTGTAAAACACCTACCATAATATATATATATATATTCAGTGCATAATGCATCAAATAATTTTTTTGTATCCCACTACACCTGTCACAATTATAGTCACATATAGGATCCTTGTTGATTGAATTTTTTTCTTTGTTAAAAAATTAGCACTGACCAGGGGCTTGTTAAATGTTAGTACCTTGCGTTTTTCTCACTATGGAACTAGGATTTGTTCAGTGATTTACCTAAAGCCACATAGCTAAATGTACTATTCAGGATTGTCACCCAGACTGCCCAACACCAGAGTCCAGGCTCTTATTTCCCCCCACTACAATGCTAAGCATTGTTCTCAACACGTGAAAAATTGATGAAAAGAATCCTCCTATTTGAAGATGCTACAGTCTAGCAGGAGAGAGACAGGTATACACTCAGACACAGAACTGTAGGAGTAGGTTTGAACCCTTGCTGTGCATATGAATCACCCATAGCTACAGCACATGACTGTCCCTACCATGGTCCATTGCATTGGGTTCCATGACACTGGGCCCAAGAATCCAAGTTGTTTAAGGTTTCCAAGATGAATCACGTTAGTCAAGGTGGAGGGATGCACTACAAACTCAGGGGAAGAGTCCTAGGAGGAGGAAAAGATTGCCCAGCTGGGTCCCCTGAAATGACAGAGGAAAGTCCTGCAACTGACAAGCAGTTGTTTGTGGTCAAGGTGTTCAGAGCTATCTGACAGGAAAGTGGCTTCCCAGGGGAATCACTGTGATCATCCTAGAAGCCACGGGAAACTATTAAACATTTGCTTTGCTTCAAGGTCACCGTGAATTTGCTTCAAGACTTCATATTCAGGTACTGACTAAAATATCTACCCAATATAAACTTGGTTTCTTGAACATTAACTCTGTCATCTATAAGAGAGGGTAAAATCAGGCTTAGACCAAGCAGTTGCTTTGTGATTATCCGTGCCAAGCATGCACTGTGGCAACGCCAAGAAAAACAAGAAAAATTAGTGCTAGTAAGGACCTCAGAAATGGATCCTTGACCCATGCAGTTTGCTGCTGTGTGGTGATGGGAAGCATCCTGGCCGGCGGTCATAGATTCAGGTCCTCTTCTGACACCTCCAGAGCCTGATTAGCTATGTGCCCGAGAGCCCACCAAGAATGCAAGAAGACCTAACAGTGACAGTTAAGATTGGAATGTCCCTGAAGGCCCACGTGATAAGGCTCGTTCCCTACCTAGGCACTGTTGGAAAATGGCAGAACCTGTAAAAGTGAAGGCCTACTGACAGGTTTCAGGTCACCTGAGTGTATTTTTGAATAGAACAGTGGAGCCCCGGCCCTTCCTTTTCCTCCATATTGCTCCCTGATTTGCCAGGAGCTGACATGATGTCATCACAGTGCCATCACAGACCCAAGGACAACAGCACTAGTAGATCATCCATTGAAACTGACAAGTTCTTTGTGTCAGGTGTTTGTTACAGTAACAAAAAGCTAATGATGCCATTGGTATTGGTGCTGGATGACGTGGTGATCCTCCATGAAGGGTGAGCCTTTCTTGAGTCTCCCAGAGCCGGGAGTGGTTCAAGAGTTCCTAAGAAGACCTGTAAGAAAAAATATGGGAAACCAAAATACTATTTACTAAAAGCCAACGGGGCCATTCTCCCTGTGTCAAGGCAAGGGGGTAGTTATGGCAACCGTTCTGTATGATGAAACCCACACTTTGTGAGTGAAAACACTGAGGGGAGTCGGAAATACCTTTGGCTTTGGGATCCCGGAGAAACCAAGTTCCATTTGTGAGAATGTTATTTGTCCTCTAAGTGTCTGCTTGATTTTTCCAACTTCACATGGCAGAGAGAACGCTTCCCTTCGTGGTGATGCTGGGTGGAGTTGTCAGGTGGACACCGAGGAGGTGGTGCCTTTGCTTCTTCTTAGAGTTTCTCTGTCCAAGTCTGTCCAGAGACACTGGCAAGCTTGTCTGTTTTGCGTATCTTGAGTCTCTCCACCTCACTGTGTTCCCCTCCAAAGAAGCTTGTTTTCCCTTTTGGTTCTCTCCAACTATTGTCTCTACCGAACACTGTCCCTTGCTGCTTTGATTTGTGTTTCTTGACCCACACTTTCTTGTGCCCTTAGGCCTTTTCTTCACTGGGACTCAGTTTTATAAATCTCATTGGAAAGTCACAGGCAGGGAAGTCACTGTCATCAAGAGAGAGGCTGTCCCATTAGTTTTCTGAGTCATTGTTTCTTCACAGGCAGATTGAGCTGGGAGAAAAGATGTGCTGATATGGACAAGACCTTTATCTTCACAAGTGTCTGCAAAGGCAGTGAACAGGAAGAGCCAACAGGAGACAAATCAATATATGGCTTCAAAGATTGTGAGAGCAGTTTGCCTAGATCCTGTTGGTGGTCCACGGACTGTCACTATTCTGGAAAGGTCAGTGGGGCTCCCTGCAAGAGAAGGCACCCATTTACTCTTTCATTCATTCAAAGACTATAAACAAGTGCATGAAGAACATCTCTGTCAGGTGTCAGGTGTCCACTGATGAAGTAGCACCTACCATTATTGGAGGCAACTAAATGAATTGCACACAGACAACAGAAACGACTGCTATTAGAACAAGGTCTAATGAAACTTTCTTTATTGGTTTTGCACAGGAAAGTAAGGATGACTCACTAGACTGAGACCTGAAGGGTGCACAGAACTTAATGAGATAGAATGAGAGAATTTCCATATCAACAGAGAGCCAAGGTGAATCAAGAGTAGAAGAAATGGCAGGACACTTGCCTAGAATGCCTGAGACTCTGGGTTCTATCCCTGCACTGCAAAACATACAGAGAAAAATCAAAAAGAGATGAAAGGAAAGCCAGTCTAGCTGAGACACAGAAACCAACAAGGTGAGGAATTAAACTCTAGAGTCATGTGACCCAACACATGAGCTATGGATTTTGGTCTTGAGCCAAGGAGCAATATGAATTATGTCAGGATATAAAGTTTAGAAAGCACTGCTCATATTTGCAGTACGAGAAGACTTGAGCATATTTGTGACTGCCGCGAAAAGCACAGAGGGACTAAGGTGGTTGGACACTTTAAGGAGAGGACACATGAAAGAGAGTATGTGGTCCCTAAAGAGTCCACACTCTTTCCTTGGAGAAGATCAACTCTATGTATGCAGGTCTCAAATCCCTGGGTCTGAGGGGAGCCATCTTGGAACAAGGAAGCCTGTCCATTGTCTTGGCATCTGGAGAGAGGCCTTTTTATGCTCAACGAGCAATGGCAGGAAAACGCTATGCTCTAGAAGAGGCAGTAAATGTTCCACGCATGGGAGGGAGCTTTCCTCTCCAAGACTGCATTTGCAAAACATGATATTTAGAAGGAAAGGACGGGATCACTAAGAATATTTTCTGATCATGTTTATTCAGCAAGATATGGCTGTTGTGTCAAAGCCTCTAAATAGAATTGCATGTATGGTTGGCTGGATAAATTTAAAAATAAACAGCAAGGTGGGTGGTCAAGGGATAGTGGACTAAAAGTCAGTTTTATAAGCAAAGGTTAGGAAGCCATGTCTGTCTTAATTATTAGTCTATCCTTCCATGGTCTTGTGACACAGATAAGAGAATGTTTAATCATATGGGTGGGAACTCCAAATCTAAGTCCCTGCAGAAGCTAAGCCAAAAACTGTCTTCATTCTGACTACAGTGAATGTCAACTCAACCTCTGACTGAAACCAACATAAGACAGAGATAGAGAGACAAAGAGGGAGGCAAGGAGAGGCAACTGAGGCTATTTCTGTGCCACTGGGCAGGATTTGCCCTTGGGAGACATCATTACCCTCCAGACCAGCAGCATCACGCCGTGAAACCCCTTTCAGCATTCCTGATCAGATTGGACGGGGAGCTTCTGCAGCCGCTAGCCCGACCCTTCTACTTGGGGACAATGGGGATGACTCATGAGCCTTTACAGTGGGCTGAAATCTATTTCTTGGAACCATCAAACTACAAAGCTCTTCCACGTGACATTACATATGCACATTTTCCCACCCGATATAGCCTAAAGATTTCAAATTCCTTCATTCACCTCGGGGTGATATTGTGGGTGCTCATTTTATTAGTTACTTTTATTAACTAGCTCGTCTTATTAGTTACTTTTATCATTGTGGTAACCAAACACCTAACAAGAAGTAATAACTCAAGGGAGAAAGGCTTTGTTTTGGCTTACAGTTTAAGAAGAGGTTCAACCCATTGTGGCAGCCCATGATAACAGGGGGCGGCTGGGCACTTGGCATCCCTAGTCAGGAAATAGAGAGAGAACAGGCTTCCCCAGTGACCCACTGCCTCCAGCAAGAGTCTATCCACTAAAGGCTCCAGAACAGCACCACCAGCTGGGGATCAAGTATCCAAACATAGGAGCCTATGGAGGACATTTCACATTCAAACCACAGCACTGGTTTAGTTCTAATAATAATCTAGAGGAAAGAAGACTTTTTCAGGCCCTAACTGACACTTGTGGAAACCAAGGCAACTTTCCCCAAGCCACAGCTGAAGGCAGCAGGAGTGGGAATTAAACCCCAGGCAGCTGGCCTCTGGACTTCGTTCTCAGATCTCTGCCAGAATGAAGCCTGGCTATAGTGGTCTATAGATTACGTTCTGGCATTTCCCCTAGCCACTGCCTGCCTCGAACTAAGCCTTCACTTTTTTACCCATAAAATGATGGTTCATAAGCCCTATCTTCGCATTGTTGGGAAGGGGAGTAAAATAATGTATGTACAGCAGCAACACCACGTCTAGCACATACTGAGAGCAACTAGGACAGGCTGCCTGAACAAATCCATGTGAGATTCAAGAAGTGAAACCCACCTGGGCCCACTTTCACACCCGAAGTGTCTAGGGCTGCCATCACAGAAGGCTTGGGCTTGGCTGCAGGTGTCTAAGCTAACATTTATTAAGTCCAAGAGGTCTCTCTTCTTCCCCTGTAAATGGCCTTTTCTCCATGTGTGCACTCCTGGTCTCTCCTCTGCTTCTTGAAGACCCCACTCTGTTGGATTAGGGTCCACCCCTCGATGACCTCACTTACCCTTGATTAGCTCCTTCAAGGCCGTTCTCCCAATGCAGGCCCACCAGGACTTCCAGCCTTTAGCTATGAGTTTGGAAGATGTTACCCTTCAGTCTGAAATGCTGGTCATAGCTGTTTTCTGGCCCTCTGTCTCTATTCTCAAGCAAAATTTGTCCTCAAAAATGCCAGCCAAGATCAGAAAGTCACAGAATACCCAAAGGTCAGGAGACTGGAATTAGAAACAAAGTACTGCCTATAATTCCAGTGTACCAGAACCTGAAACAGGGCGTCATGAGTTAGAATCCAGCCTAGGCTCCAGAGACCTTGACTAAAAAAAAAAAAAAAAAAAAAAAAGCAAGAGAAAAGAGAATGTATAATGTCACCACAAGTTATAGTTCCTTCCCGACCAGTCTATTCTCAGCAGCGTTCTGCAGGCTAGAAATACAGCAGACAGGCCACAGGGCAGCAGCCTTCGGATTGTGTAATGTCTGTCCCAACCACAGCTGTCAGTGGCTCCCCATTTATCAAGGAAAATGTAAGGTCTGCCCATGGCCTGTGAGGCCCTGGGTGACCTGCATGCTGACTACCTCCCTCTTCATCACCGGGCTCCAGCTTGACGGGCTCCAGGCGGTTCCCTCCCCAAGGCCTTTGTCTCACAGCTCCTTGGCACAGAATCCTCCCCATGCCCCATGGTTCTTTCCTTCACTTCTCCTAAGTATTTGCACAAAAGTCATCCCTCTGCATTATTCTTTGTTTCACTTCATAGATTAGCTCACTGCTAATTACTTGCTTCCCCTCCCTCCATGAGAAGAGGCTTCGTGCTTTTGCCCATAATCACACCTGGCACACAGGTGGTCAGTGATACTTGGTTGAATGGGGAAAACTGTAATTATGGTTACTAGCAACCAGCAAGTAGGGTTACAAGTTGATGCCCCCCCTTCTAGGATAACAGTTTCCAACGTTAGCTTGCATATGTAAGAATTATCAGGGCTGGAGAGATGGGTCAGTGGTTAAGGCACTTGCCTGCAAAGCCTAATGACCCAGGTTCAATTCCCCAGTATTCACATAAACCAGATGCACAAAGGGGCTCATGCATCTGGAGTTCATTTACAGTGGCTGGAGACCCTGGCACGCTCATATTTCCACTCTCTTTATATATATCTCTGCTTTCCAATAAACAAATAAATTCTCAATGGTCTTGGTTTAAAATGCAGGTTTTGAGGAACTAAGTTCTCCCATCTCCTATTGAAATTCTAAATCAGTAAATCTGGAACAGAGCTTAAGAACCTTTTTTTAAAGAAGGATCCTGGCACCTTTTGAGGAAGAAATCCTAAGTGCAATACTTCAAGAAACACTAGTTTGGCAAAGAAAAAGGTGACATCACTGAGGTTTTAGTGTCTAGTCCAGGGCAGGGAACCCGGGCATCAGCACTAGGGGATTGACAGTGGAAAGGAGGGGGTGGTGTGAAACTCACAAGCACGCTGGCGTCTGTAGCTGAAGGGAGCACAGCTGAGGACCTGCTCAAGGAAGGGCTTTCAAGGTGAACTCTGAAGCCAGCAGGCAATGTTACTTTCCTCCCTTGGCTATGTGTGGAGGGTTTTCTTCAGGACTGCCGTGTCCTTGAGTAGAGGACCGACTCCACTTGTCCTGGGCTCTTCTCATCGCACAGACCACTAGAGCTGGAAGGGAGCATCCTGCAGAGATGGGCTGTGTGGCATCGAACCCAGCCTGTAGAGTTCACTGAGGGGCTCTGCTCAGTCCTGGGATCACCTCACAGCGCTGCTCTGATCTGAGTATGGACTCTACAGAGAGGAAAAGCTCTCGCAGATAAGGAATACTTCCCATCCCACAGCTGGCGTGCATCTTGATAACCCCGAGAGAACCAGCTTTTCGCGCTACTTTGAAATCGCTGAGCAAGGTTTGTGTAACACACTTATCTTACAAGTTTGTAAAGGAAGCTTGTTTTTCCTTGAAGATGGGTCTATTTATGCAGAGAGCATATATTCAACCTTTCCAAATATTCTTCTAGGTGCACCTAACAAGGAAATTCAACACGGGAGTATCTAGTACGTGTTTCCTCTCCCGGAGCCCCTTAAACTCACTGTCCGGGCCGACCTGCCTAGAGCTCCGGGTCTCCTCTCGTGTCCCCTGCTCCAATCTCAAGCATCACATTGCCAGCCTGAGCTATTTCCTAACTGACCCACGCTAAGCTTGCTGCACCTGCCGGAAGCAGCCCTACCCAAATGTACTTTGCAGCCATATCTAGTCTTCTGTTTGGAAGGGTTTTCTCTTGGCTCCTATTCTGATAAATACAAGCTGGGTTGAACAGTAGGGAAGCGTGGCTGTGTGCGTGAAGATGGGGCCAAAGCTTTACTCACAGGTCTCTGCGGCGTCCTTGACCCGGCTCTGTCGGGTCACTGCAGACTGCTGGAGGCTCCGCTGATTCCAGCCTTCAGTTAAAGAACCACTTGCCCATCAAGACCCCCTCGTGCAGCACAGAAAATGAAAGTTCTCTTCTGCTGCCAATAAAACTTGGCTTCTTTAAAAACAAAGAGAGAGAAGGAGAAACAGATAAAGAGGCGGATAGAGAACGAGTATGAGCCCCCCAGGGCCTGCTGCCCCTGCAAACAAACTCCAGCTGCATGAGACACTTTGTGCATCTGGCTTTATGTGGATACTGGGGAATCAAACCCAGGCTGTTAGGCTTTGCAAGCAAACACCTCTAACTGCTGATCCATCTCTCCAGCACAGATTTGGCTTCTTGAATTTAGGACCCCAAAGTTTATAACAGAGCAAGGTAAACAAATGAAATAATGTATGTGAAAATATCTGGAATAGTGCCTGGGCTTCACAGCTCTCTGTCAGCGTTGACTTACGGAGACCTGGTGTTTTCTCCAAACCGAATTTATCCTGGCTCATTTGTTGAGTATCTCTTGAACACTTACAATGTGTCAAGCAGGCTTCCAAACACCGGTGGTCAAAGACAGGCGGGCTCTCTCACACTGAGCAGTCTTTTGCGGTAAACAGATGAAAGACAAGTAGTAGATCCACATTAAGGTGGAACTAAAAGAAGATAAAATGTAAATAAAATATTCAAATAAATAAAAGTATTTTTAAGACGTATAAAACAAATTCCGACAAACTTGAAGTTATAACGTTGCATATCGCTATGTACTAGAGGTCCTATTTCTCCTGCTCACAAGCTTCTTGGCAGTGCCTTTGCAGAAGCTCTGAGCAGACAGGGCGCATGTGGGCGCGTGTTCCCAAGGACTTCACAAGCCTCATTAGAACCTCTCCTGTCCCACGAAGCAGCGTGATGGACGAACGCTCTCCATGGTATGCTCTGAAGAAACAAAGGCCCCTGGCATCTGCAGATTCAGCCCCCAGATATGGTGTGGATTCATTCGTGTAGTTTTTCTCTTAATTTATTATACTGGGTTGCATGAGGCCATTTCCATGTAAGTGGATGATGTACTTTGAGCACATCCCCTCTCTACCTCTACTGCCCTTCCCTCCTTCTGCCATTAGTCCCTTGGCTGCCCTAGACGGGTTTTGTCTCCACTTCCGTGCTATATATGCATATCTGATTTTATGTATAGATATAAAATAAAGGACCACAAAATGAGAAAAAGCACGAAAGAGTTTCTTTCTGAAACCGACTTAATTGTCTTATTCTGATTATCTGTTTGCATCTGTTTTCCTATGATGATGTAACTTCATCATTCTTGGTGGCTGAAAAGCTTCATCCATTCCTCTGTGGTTGACACCCAGCTAGCTTGGATTCATGATTTAACTATTATAAATAGGGCTGCAACAAACGGTGATGTGTAAGCATTCTGTCATATGTTGATTGGGAGTCTTTTGAGTAAATACCCAGGGGTGGCGTATGATTTGTCTATTTTCAGGTTTTTTAGGGCCCTCCCTACTGATGTCTACAGGGACTGGACCAGTTTACATTTGTACCAACAGTGTATAAGGATTCCATTTTGTCCACATCTGTGATGGTGAATACTGCTCACCAACTTGTCAGGTCCTAGAATCACCTGTGAGGGATGACATAGATTAGGTTAGGCTCTGGGCATGTCTGTGAGGGCTTATTGTGATCAGGTGAATCAAGGTGGGAAGACCCACCTTTACAGCATCCTTGCATGAGCTGAGGTCCTGGGCTGTATAGACAGGAGAGAACTGGCTGAGCACCAGCATGCATTGCTACCTGCTTCCTCACTGTGCTGAATGCAACCAGCTGCCTCAAGCTCCTGTCCCCCTGCCTTCCCTGACATGATGGACTCCGAGGTGCTGTTGACTGACACAGTATCCTTGTTGTCGTTTGTTTTCTTCATGTAAAAGGTTTTTGAAGACTCTGTGATGTACTAGGCAAAGGTAAGGCCTAAGAAATTTCACTGAAGAAAGCAGCCAGTGCCCCTGAGCTGACAGTGCTTCCACAGATGGAACAGACAATGATAGGGCGCATCAGTCACCCAAAACTCTGAACTGAGCTAAGGGCTGGATGAGTGGGAGAGAATGACTGAGGGGTTGTGAGATAGGAATGAGGTAAACAGGAAAGCCCTTGGTGGAGAGGTTCATTTGAGCTGAGACTTGACTTGTAAGAAAGAACCAGCTACCTGAAGAGCTTGGGGAAAGGTGCCCAAAGCTAGGGTGGGGTGTAAGCACAAAAGACTGGAAGAAATTTGATGGAAAGAAAGAAAGAAAGAGAAAGGAAGAAAGGAAGGAAGGAATGAAGGAAGAAAGAAAGGAAGGAAGGAAGGAAGGAAGGAAGGAAGGAAGAAGAAAAGAAAGGAAGGAAAGAAGGAAGGAAGGAAGAAAGAAAGAAAGAAAGAAAGAAAGAAAGAAAGAAAGAAAGAAAGAAAGAAAGAAAGAAAGAAAGAAAGAAAGAAAGATTTGTGCTGGATGCCTTTTCCTTGTAGAGTTTGTAGTTTTACTTTTAAAAATTAAAAATCGCTTCAAATATTAAAAACCTTGTGCTTCATTACACTTTTCAAAGAAGCAATCTATCTCGGTAGTTGACAACTTGGGTTCTAGATTCTTGAGACAGTGACTTAACTGTCAGGAAATAACTTTTTTAATAGCTGCCTGGATTTCCATCTGGACTTCCTACCTTTGAATGACTTTAAGAAACTCCCTGGGTCTTTCTGGCCATAAAGGGATAAGAATAATTCCAACACATTTGGTGAAAAATTGAGCTGAAAAGTTCAAGACATGGAAAGGACCCTTTTCTAAACGCACTCGTTTTCTCTAGAACTTTGCTTTTCTCAATCCTTTGATTCTACTTGTCATTTACTGAACATAATTCTTTTTGAAAAATTAGAAAAGTTTCCCCAAAGCTTTATAACTTGGGTACCCTTGAAATGTATAATTTAATAGAGGTCAGCCCTCTACAGTCCTCCCTAAATTGCTCATATTATCAGGACATTTTTTTCTTCAAGGGAGATTGTTGGTAATACAATATGTAGTATTCATGATCATGTATTTCTCCTTTACCTGTTTTTTCCATGGTATATATCACCAACAGGTATTTTATAGCTTTTTTCTTTATTATCCATAATTAGATACATTGAATGAGCAAATAATGAGTTGGTGTCCCTATTTCCCCAATTTCCCTCTTCCCTGTCCCCAATCAGCTGGATATCCTTTTCCGTGGGTAGTCTGGATCAGTACATGTGGTAGGGGATTATGGATAGCCTAGGGGTCAACCCAGTTCCACCCCCCCTTTGTATGCTGTTACTGAGGGGATCAATGTCTCTGGAAGTTCTCCCCACCAGGGCTCTTACAGTCTTTCCGCCCCCTCTTCCGCTCAGTTCCCTGAGTCATGGTGGGTGAGTATTAAGGCTGCTTTATTATTGAGGTCTTAGGGTGTCTCTGTGCTTCTGCTTTAGGTTGTGTTGAAAATTATTGGTGTCTGTCTGGCTTATCCTGTGTTGACTGACTGGCTGTGGTTATGGGTCTCTTGCTTATCCCACCACTCTCTGCAGGGTTCCATATGAATCCTCTAATGTAGGTCAGGTGTGGCTCATCTCTTGCCAGGATGTCAGCTATCGACCTGCGGTTTGTTGGTAGGGTTGGAGAATAGATAGCTCTCTCTCTCTCTCTCTCTCTCTCTCTCTCTCTCTCTCTCTCTCTCTGCATCCTGAAAAATACAAACAGAATCTCCATTGGAGAGTGAGCATTGGAGAGTGAGATCAGTATAGGTTAACTTAGATACACATTTCTGAATTAACTAGATTCTATTGTTAGTAGCTCTTTGTAAATCACTCATATAGTATTTTATAGCTTTTTAACTTGTTGTTTAACCTATAAAAATATAAACTCTGAGAATAATAACTTGGTTACTTTTTCCAGAAACTATGCCCAAGTCTTTGTCAGTGTTCAAATACTAGAGCTCAATAGATGCTAATTGGTTGAATTATGTCTCAATGCAACCCAAAACTATACTAGGAAGTAGCTTTGTTAATAGGTCAAAGAAGTTTAGGGCTAAAAATATCCCATAGTACAGTCTGAGTGACCAGCCTCTCAGTGATCCAGGACAATGGCAATATGCAGAAAAAATTTGATCCAATAAATGTGCTTTTGTTCATTCACTAAATAAATGTTTCTTAAGTTTGACTTCATGCCAGGCAGCATAGTAGATGCTGCTATGCAATAGTGACTAAAACAGAGCTCCTGCCCTCAGGGAAATAGAGTCCTATGGATAACCACTCTAATCCTTACAAAAGGACCTCACCACCACCCTCAGAAAAAACATCCTTTCATAAGAACTTGAAATCTAGAACCTAAAAAAAAACTAAAACTTGGCAATGTACCTGTGAGTGGGCAGTCAGGAAACACTATTGGCAGCCTGACTCATCTCCCTCACACCACTGTTAAGGTATTGTTGCTAAGTGCTGCTCTCATTCTGCAGATGGTACCTATGTCCATGCCCCCCACTGTCCACAATGGCTCCTTTCTCAACCAACACATGCATAGGACAATGTGTGAGCATGCACACATGCAGACACACAAATTCAATGTAATATCTCAGCACCAAAACCCCTTTTCAATACATTGGAAATATCCCAAGCAAGTGATATGAGGACCACAAGGTAGACAGTAATCGCTCATCTCCACGCCTCTTTGAAGAAGGCAATATCACACCTTCAATTTGCACACTGCTTATTTATAAGACAACCAAGATTGAGACTATTTTAAGGGAAATTTTCATACTTTTTCTTATGGATCTTGCTTATGTTGCTCAGGAACCTCAAATTCTTAACTCTTCTCTCCAGTAGCTGTGACTACAGGTATGCACCACCACACCCAGCCTGAAACTTATCTTTTAAGCAGAGACAGGGCAAGTACTGCACAGGAAATTTCAAAGGGTTAGAGGGAAAAGAACCTGAAATATATATATATATATATATATATATATATATATATATATATATATATATATAGAGAGAGAGAGAGAGAGAGAGAGAGAGAGAGAGAGAGTACACAGATTTATGCATGAACACATGTGTGTGTATCTAGAGCAAACATGACTAACATAAAATATCTGAGCAAGTGTGATGGTTAAGCTTTGTTGTCAACTTTGTTGTCAACTCTGAGGATGTTCACAGGAAGGCATCCCTCTCAGTCAGGTACAGGATGTAAGGAAGCTCAGGCAAACTAGAAATGAATATCCTTTCCTGGGAAGCAAGTACAGGCAGGAAATTCCGGAGACTCAGAAAGCCAATAAGCCTTGGATAGGGTTGTAAGACCCCATCCTAAGGCTCTATAAAGGGGAAGAAAGTCTCTCTCTTCCCCCCTGCCTGTTTTGCTTGTGTGGTGATGGTGATGGGTTTCTCTCTGTGTGCTTGGACATGTGAAAGGGGGTCAGCCTCTTTCACCATTATAGAACTTCCCCTGGATCTGTAGCTTCAACAAACCCTTTCCTCCCATGAACTATGCCTGGTTTGGAGATTCATCCCAATGGTGTGTGGCTGACTATGACAGCAAGCATGACTCCAGACTCACGGATACATTTCCAGTCTGCCTACTTCTTTTCTAACACTTAACTCAAATGGAGCTCAGTTCTCTCTACCTTGGTTTCTAATTTCAATATTAGACTCTCTCAGACCAGTGATCCCACAGCCCTTGATGTTGGTAACTTTCTTTAAATACAAATGAATTTTTCCCCACCATGTTCTTTTAAAAGCCAGTATGATTAAGCCCTTAGATTAAACTGCCTAGCCTTACCCACTTCTGCCATAGACTGATTTGGCCAAAGCTACTGAACTTATAGAGTTGGTATATAATTAAATTCATTCATAGTTTTGTTTTAAAAATTACTGGGTACTTGAGTTACTTTGGATTTGATAAGTATTTTAAATGCTCACTTTATTGTATCTACTACTGGCTAATCTATGTGCAAATTAAGCCATCACTCATTTTTTAAAAAAGGCTTCCTAATATTATTTCATTCAATCAATTCTAAAGAAAGGATTAATCTTACAAATGCATAGTCCAAGACAGTTTAGAAAGTGAAACTCTAAGAAAATCTACTGAACATAAGAATAGTTATTTAATGATATTGTGAAGTAATTTATATCTTCATGGTAGAAAATGACCAAGAAAAATTAAATTTTATTCAATTATTTAGACATTTAAACCATCCTTTTTCTATAGTTTTCATTAAGACATTTGAGGCCGTATAGAGCAGTTTGACCTGTCTTATGGTCTTTGTAGTAATTTAAACAAGGCGTCCCCGAAAAACTCACTGAGTGCTAGGTCCCCAGCTGATGTCTATTTGGAAAACAAACCATTACTGGAGGAGGTGTTACTGGGGACGGGCTTATGGCTGCTCTAGCCAGCTTCCACATCCCAGGGCTTGGCACTCTCTCCTTTGCAGTTTCCACCTGATGGTGGTTGGAAGGTTAAGTCCACCCTCTGCTCATGCCAAGTTTTCCCCTGCCGCCATGGAGCTTTCCTCAAGTCTGTAAGCCAATATAAAACCTTTCTTCCCATCAACTGCTTTTGGTCAGGTATTTTCTGCCAGCAATATTGGTGCTGAGTAGTGGGGTCATTGCTGCTGGAAACCTGACTGTGTGGCTTTTGGCCTTTTGGACCTTATTTGAGGGAGAAATGGGAAGGATTTAAACCTTGGTCTAAGAGATGCCCTGCGGTGCAGAAGGCAGGTTTGATGGACCATCCTGGTCAGAGTTGACAGAGCTGAATGCAGTAAGAGGTGTGGACTGTAAGGTTTGGCTTATGAAGATGAGATAGATCTTTGCGGGGACTGGCCTAGGAACAGTTTATGTAAGAGGCTTGCTGCTTTCTGCCTGCCTGTGTCCTGAGAACTTGTGCAGGGTTGCATGGCATCAAATTGGATTATTGTGAGCAGATGGGTATGGCACGAAAAGAAATGAAAACTTTAGGCCAAAGGAATAAAACACAAAATTAAAAAGGTTTTAATAAGCAAGATAAATTTGGCTAGTTTTAAGAATTGGGAAATAAGCTGGGTGTGGCGGCACACACCTTCAATCCCAGCATTCTCTAGGCAGAGGTCAGAGGATCCCTGTTAGTTTGAGGCCAGCCAGGAACGACAGAGTGAGATCCAGGTCAGCCTGGGCTAGAGGGAGATTCTACCCCAACAAAAACAACAAACAAACTAGAGTTGTGAAAAAATCAGGCTGGGGATACATCTCAGTGTAGCAGAGTGCTTTCCTAGGATAAGCAAGGAAGGTCCTGAATTCGATCCTCAGCTACCCCTCCCCAACAGAAAGTGATGACAGTCATCCAGGGCAATATGACAAGGAAAGAGCAAATGTCACTGGAGGCAGGAGGCAGGTTGGTCTAGATATTTAAGGGTGGGATGACATCAGCCATACATAAACCAAGGGGAAGGACCTTCAAGGCAGAGGAAAGAAAAGTACTTCCTATGTTATAAAAGAAAGAAGGGCACAGTGGCTGGGAAGAGGAAGAACAGAGAAGCAATCCATAGTCAAAGAAAGCAGCAGCCAGACCTTGCAGGGCCCTACAGGCCTCAATGGGTTTATTCTCAGTGTAACATGAAACCTTTGGAGGTCTAGAACAGGTCAAGAACAGAACGCATTTCTTATTGGTAGGAAGAGATAAAAGGTGTGAGTTAAGGTAACACCACAGATGATAGAGAATGGATTTGGGATTAATCAGAGGTAAAGCTTATACGATTACTAATGAATTAGAGAAGTTTGATTTTCAATGAGAGGTCTATGGGTGACAGCCCTGTGATATAGGGCTGGTGAACACATACAGATGCAATGAATAACTTCCCAACCCACCTGGGGTAGTTTAACTGCTAATGTGTGTCCCCCATAGTCTCAGGTATTAAGGTCAAGCTTCCTGCTTAAGTCTCCAGTAGCCTGCTGGAAGAGATGTCACTGGGAGCAGATCTGAATTCCATCCCAAAAGGAGTAAACAGTTTTGAGCTTGTTGTGGTACTGGCTGTTGGTTGTTTCTCTCTGCTTGGATCTATGAAAATAAACACCTTCTGCCATTGATGAGTTTCCCCTAGATTTGTAAACTGAAATAAACCCCTTCTTCCCATAAACTGCCTGGTTGGATATTTATCCCAGCAACATGATTGTAATTCATCAATGAAGAGATAGCTAATAGCCATTATCCTTCCTGTTGTCCTTCCTGGGGTCCCAGGAAGAGGACAGGGTTAGAGCTATAAATGGAATATTGAGTCATGGGCCAGAATGACAATCAAGGAGGCAAACAATTGAAGAGAAGGAGGGGCTGGCAGAAAACTCAGCCTACTGGCCTGGGTTTAATTCCCAGCACCCATGTAAAGTCATATACAAACGTGCAAGAGATTCTGGTGTGCCCCTCTTCAATACACACACATACAAATAAATAAAAAAATATTTTTTTAAAAAAGAAGCTGGGTGTGGTGGTGCATGCCTTTAATCCCAGCACTCAGGAGGCAGAGGTAGGAGGATCGCCATGAGTTTGAGGTCAGCATGAGACTACATAGTGAATTCCAGGTCAGCCTGGGCTAGAGGGAGACCCTATGTCGAAAAGTAAAAATAAAAAGAAAGAGAGAGGGAGAGAGGGGGGAGGGAGGGAGGGAGGAAGGGAGGAAGGAAGGAAGGAAGGAAGGAAGGAAGGAAGGAAGGAAGGAAGGAAGGAAGGAAGGAAGGCAGGCCCAGGCTATCTAGATGAGTGACTGCTTTGCTGGGGGAAGGCCAGGATCCTGAGCTATGGAGGCACTGACATCAGCTATGCCCATGGAAAGCTGCATCAGTGATACACCTGAAGCCAGCAGACAAGTGTCTGGTATGCAGACAATCTTGAATTATTTCGTACTGGCAGCACAATGGCTCCTTTCTAAGGGATACAAAGGATAAGACATGGCAAGGAGGAACCCAGGGTTCCCTGGAATCCAGCCGAACTCGTACTTCTTAACCAACAGGTGCTATAGGAACAGCACCAAGTAGTAAAGACAGGAAAGTGGAAGGCAATGATGCCTTCTGAAGTCATGCCATAGCCACAGGTGAAAAGAAAAGCAGCAGATTTGAATTCTTATTCAAGCATTCAAAACCTCAAATTAATAGTTCAATGAAGATTACTTACCATTTAAGTCAAATATCCAGGTTGAAGCAATAAGTAAAACTATGGGAAATAAGAAGATAAAGAACTTGGACTGGAGAGATGGCTCAGCAGTTAAGGGCTAAGGACCCAGGTTTGATTCCCCAGGACCCACATAAAGCCAGGTGCACAAAGTAGAGCATGCCTCTGGAGTTTGCAGTGGCTAAAGGCCCTGGAGTGCCCATTCTCTCTGTCTCTTTCTCTCCTTTCTCTCTCTCCTTACAAATAAAGAAAATATTTTTAAAAGAAAATAAGGAACCTAAAAGACACATTAGACCTCATTCAAAGCTCCAACATATTTTGAATTAAAATCTAAGCACCTGCTGATTAAAAAGTATGAATTCGGCTGGATTCTGCAGACCCTTGTGGTCCTTCCATAAGTGAAGGGAGGTAATAAGCAAAATCAATATTTAAAGAGATATTGGCTGAGATTATTCTAAAATTTATGGAAGTCATTAAGCTACAATTTAAAGAAATTTTGCTAACCCTACTCAAGATATTGTTTTAAGAGATGAATACAGCTCAGGGTTCATTCCTATGGCACCACAGCCAGAGAGAGAAAAAGAGAGAGAGAGAGGAAGAGAGAGAGAGAGAGAGAGAGAGAGAGAGAGAGAGAGAGAGAGAGAAAGAAATGCTCCTTGTGGCATAAGAAGAACTACTCAGAAACAAAGACAGCTTGCCATTTTGAATTTGGAATAAAATTGAATTCTAACAAAATTAGGAAAGCCAGGAGATAATCGAGTGGCAGCTTCAAAAGGCAGAAAGAGGCTAACTGTGGATCTACAACAAAAAATTCCATAAAGAAAAATGCATTCAAAAAATATAGACAATTTGAGGTGATTAATTGCAGGCAGACATTCATTTAAAAATCACAGAAATGAATGAACAACAACAAAATGTACTGTATGAAATGTTGATGGAAAAACTAATGTTAACACCATGTAAAGTTTTAAAATATAGGAAAAAATAAATGAAATAAATAATGAAAACATGTCTGTATGATTTACAATGATATCTCTTTTTCATTCCTGATAGTACCAACTTCATTTCCCCTGTCTTTTTCATTCATTAATCTACTTTTATTCCTGACAATGATGAGTTCTTTGATTTTTCTTACTTTGGTTTATTTTGTCTTTTTTTCTATATTCTTAAATAGAAATGGAATAATAATTTAAAATCTTCAGTATTTTCTAACAAAAATTTGAAACTATACATTTCCTCTAAGTACTTATTTATCAACAATTTATTGATTTGCTAAGTCTTGCCATTGTTATCTGGTTAAAAATAGTGTTTAATTTGTCTGCTCTTGACTTTGGCCCATGAGTATTCAGCAGTATGGTCTCTGCTGTCTAAAGCTTGGAGGCCTTTCATCCCTCAGCTTGGTGTTCATTCTAATGTGATTTGTTGGGCCACAGGGATTTTCCACACGTTGAGTCTTCTTTAGTTCACAGAGCATTTAATGTAGCCTAGTAAATGATATCTCTTGGCAAATATTTTATGTACACTTAAAGAGTATGTATTTTGTTAAGTGTTGAGTGTTGATTTCTCAGTGTCAATTAAGTGAAATTGGGCATTGGTATTGTTTACCTATTTGACAAAACCGCTGATTTTCATTCTATTTCCTCTGTTTCTGAGAGATGAATCTTAAAATTCCCAACTTTAATTGGAGTCTGTCGTTTCTCCTTTATTCTCCTGTTAGATTTTGATTTGCATATTTTAGCACCGTATCACAGGGCTCATATCACATTTAATATAGTCATGTCTTTCTGGCTCCTTTATCAGTTTTCAGTCAAGGTTCTCCAGACCAACAGAACCAATGGGATACATACAGATCACGCAGTTAGGAAGTCCTACAATATGTTCTCTGCGCTCGCCCAACCAGCAAAGCTGGTGGATAACTAAATCTGAGCACAACGGCCTGAGAGCTAGGGCAACTAGAGGTGGGACTCCTGACTTCCAGGGCCACTGGTCCAAGTCCTGGATATTGAAGGCTTTGCCGTGTGGGGGCAGGAGAAAATGGCTAGCCCATCTTCAGATGACTCAGTGACTTCGTCCAAATTTGGCTTCTTTCAACTCTGGATGGCTGCTAACATTAGTGAGGGTAGATCATCCGTTTACTGATTCAAATGCTTGTCTTTCGAAATCACCTGCACAGGCACACCCAGAATTAATGTTTTATCAGCTACCTGGGTGTACCTTAATCAGGTCAGCTTGACATAAAAACTAGCCATCACAAGCAGTATGCAATGCTCCTCTGATGCCGAGACAACCCTCTCAGCTCACGGCTTGACCAGTCGTTTTATAATTAAAGTGTTTTTTGAAAGTACTTAGTCTGGCCTTGCCTTTTACCGTCTGTCAATCTCTGCTTTAATTGGTGTGCGCAACCATTGTTAAATTCCCCATCGTGCTATTTGTTCCTGTTTATCCATCTGTGCTTTGCTGCTTGTTTCCATTTCCCCCTCACTTTGCTTGTATGAACTGACGACTTTTAGCATATGCTTCCTCTGTTGACTCACTACATATGGCCCTTAGGTTTGGTTCCTAATGGTGCTCTTGAATCTGTATTATGTGTCTTTAACATATTATATATAACATATTGAATCTTGAGCATATTGAATCTATATTGTGTGTCTTATCATATTATAACACTTTGGTAGAACAGCAATACTTCTCTGACTTTTGTATTATTATTTCTACATATGCTACATGTATACATTTATCTAAATGATACTACATGTATGTGTACTATATAATATCCATTGTCTTTTTAGCTTAATGAGTAATTTCAATTAATAAATGAGAATACCCCATTTCACTAAACATTTCATGTTTATCATTTGTTTTCTGCTGATCCCATCAGAACTCACATCTAAACTCATGCCTGACCATCAACTCACCTTGCTCTTCCACTATGCAAAAGAGGTGGCCTTCATTTTTGAAGGATATAAGAATATTTTGGTTGTTTCTGGTACTATAGATTCAGTTTTGTTTTTCATAATTGCAACACATTATAGTTGTTCTTTCACTAAACTATGCATTTTTGGCCATTTTCTGATAATTTAAAAGATCTTTATAACTGCTTTTCATAATTTTATTAAGACGTGCTTTGTAAATTTTATAATACATATGCCTTATGTATTATTGAGTATCATATATAGGTACAATGAATTTAGAAAAATTTAGCTATTATTTCTAAAAATATTCTTTTCTTTCTGGACATCCTTTACTCTTCCAGCATTTGATTTATGAGCATCATCTTTATATAACCCATGATCACATGTGCATGAATCATCTTCATTTATCCCCAGTGATAACTGAAGACACTCATGTCAGTCAACTTTCTTCTTCACTGTGATAAACATATTAGATAAGCAATTTAAAGAAGGTAAGACATATCCACATTCAGCATATGCGTTTCTGTGGATTCTTCCTGAGGTCATCCATTGCAGAAGGTCGTGCCAACCAGGAATCAGGGGTGGAAGACAAGGAGCCAGGTCCAAATATGCTTCAAAAACATGTGCTCAGTGACCTGCTTCATCCAACCAGGCTCCACATCCCAATAGTGCCATAGAATTAGGAGCCTATCAGTGGATTAGTCATTGATCAGAGCCTTTGTAATCAATCACCTCTTGGTACTGAAGGAGGGTCCACACCTTAAACGCATGAGCCTTCTCATAAATGCTTTGTATCTAAACCATAATAGTATGATTGTTCATATGGTGTTATTTCCTTAAAAATTACTAGAAGAGTTTGAATTTCCTCAATATAAATAAATGATAAATGCTTGAAATGCTAATTACTCTAATTTGGCAACTACACATAGTGTACTGTATCAAATTATTATGCCATTTCCCATAATATGCACAGGTATGTATCAGTTAAAAGTGTTATGTTTGTCATTTATTGTTATTTTTATTTATTTATTTGCAAGTAGAGACACAGAGAGAAGAGAGACAGAGAATGGGCTGCCAGGGCCTCCAGCCACTGCAAACAAACTCCAAAAAAAAAAAAAAAAAAAAAACATTTTGTGCATCTGGCTGTGGGTACTGGGGAATGGAATTTGGGTTGTTAGGCTTTGCAGGCAAGTGCCTTAACTGCTTAGCCATCTCTCCAGTCCCCTTTTAACAATTTTTATCTAAGTTCTGATAGTTTTAATATGCCCTTTAATTTCATCGCCTTGCTTTATTTCCTCTGCATGTTTTACTATGTGTTTCAGTTGCTTTCTCATTGCTGTGACAAAATACCTCTCCAGATGCAGTTTATGGAAGGAAAGGGTTTTTGTTTAGCGTAAGTTCCATCCTGTCAGGAAGGGTATGGCAGGCCTGAGTGGGAAGCCTGTGCCACATCTCACAAGATTCAGGAAGCAGAAAGAACAGAATGGAGCCTGGCTATAACACCCCAAGGCTCAACCCCAGACACGCTTCCTTTAGTTTCCAGAGTCTTCCCACCAGCGCCACAGGGGCCACGCGTTGAATCACAGGAGCTTCTGGGGACAGTTTACATTCAAACCACCAAACCAATACAGAACATTTTCATTGCAATTGGGGTTTTGTTGTTGTTCTAGAAGTTCTCTTGGGGGTGGGGAGACCTCGCATGTGAATGCTTGTGCAGGAAGTACACTTAACTGCTGAGCCATCTGCTGAGCTGTGGGAACTTTTTTCATGATCCCATTTCTCTCTCCGTTATATTCATGTTGTTTTTTAAGTAACTAAACGTGTTTTAGTAGATTTTAATTCTGTTCCCAATAATATCTTCATCCTTAGAATTCTTTTTTAACATTTTTATTGGCTGAAATTATATATATATATATAAACAATATGCTCAGTATCATGAGTTATTAGAGAAAACCGTTTAAACCAAGATGACATAACCTTTTATGCATTAGATCTCCCCCCCACCAAAGGCTCTTACATTCTTTCCACCACATCTTCCACAAATTTCCCTGAGTCATGGTGAGTGAGTTTAAACTTTTCATAGTTATTAGGTTTTTAAGAGTCTCTGAATCTTTATATTTATATATTTACTTATTTGCAAGCAGAGAGAGAAAGAGAAATGTGTGTCTCGAGGTCTCTTGCCCCTGCACGTGAGTACAGACACACCAGACCACTTTGTGCGCCTGGCTTCATGTGGGTGCTAGGAATCAAGCCCAGCCTATCAGGCTTTTAACTGCTGAGCCACCTCTACAGCCCCGATGCTTATAATTCTTAAAGCTGTTTCTGTTTTTCTCTTGATTTATGGCTCATATTCTTCAGCTTTTGTGTATGACTAGTAACTATTTGATTCTAAGCATAATATTATATTCTTGACTATTTTACATTTACTGTATTTCTTTAAAAATATTGGACCTTATTATGGTAGCAATTATTTACTAATTAATAACTTTCTTCTTTTTAAGCTCTCTTCAAGATTTGCTTGCAGTGGGTCTAAATTAGCACTCTAGAATATTGCCTTGATACGAAGACATGGCCTTTTCTCTGGTGTCCATTGGATGTCTCCCATTTTGGGGAGCTTTCTGGTGCAGCTCACACTTCCTCCATATGTGGGGTCTCTCATGACTGCTCCCCTTAGAGTTTGACTAAAGACACAAAACGACTTCTATTGCACATCTCTCAAAAAAGGATTTAACGTTTTTATTTATTTATCTGTGCGAGTGGGGGGGGGCACGCCAGGGCCTCCTGCCTCTGCAAATGAACTTCTGATGCTCTGCCACATTGTGCATTGGGCTTTACATGGGGACTGGGGAATCAAACCCAGGTTGTCAGGCTTCACAAGCAAACACCTTTAATTACTGAGTCATCTTCCCAGCCCACTATTTCTCAAATTTTTAAAATTCATTCTTCTTCACAAGCATCCCCTCTGTCTCCTCAGCTAGGCAAGATGTCATGTTTCCCTTAATTTTCCCTTTTCTACCTCAAATTACCTCCAAATCCAAGGAGCAATTATAAGGCTTTGTTAGTTTGCACCCTTTCTCTCAGGGATTACAGTCCAGTGTTGTTGTTACTTACTATATAAAATAGGACATTCTCTTCTCTGTGTTGTTCTAGCGTTTTCATTGTTTACAGGAGCAGGGCTAATCTGGTACCAGTTGTTCTACCATGGTCCGAAGCAAAAGCCAGAAATGTAGTGTTTACAAGGAGGAAAGATTTATTTCAGATCAAAGTTTTGGAGGATTCGCCTCAGGGCTGGCTGACTTCATTGCTTTTAAGGCATGTTGCAAAGTAGAGACCTCACAGCAGAAAGGCCTAGTAGAAGAGAGCCATCCACCACATCATAGCCACGAAGCAGAGGCAATAGAAAATGACAGGTCCCGGGACACCCTTCAAGGTCTTCCTCCAATGAGGACGCACTTTCTAATAGCCCATTCAGCTATGAATTGTCCATGGGTTGATCCACTGATGAACTCAGCACCCTTTGATCAAGTCCACCAGGTGAGGACCAACCAAACCTTTAACACCTGAGTCTTCACAGGAACTCTTCATATCCAAGCCGTAGCAACGAGCCCTGCTGATTTTGTGTTCATAGGAACCGGTGACACTATGCCACGTGTCATAGCGCAGTGCCCTACAAAGCATTTGCATGACTTTCCTAAAACATCTTGCTAAGCTCTCAGTATTCACAAAAACTTCCTTGTTTTGGTTTGAGAAGTTTCTTTTTTCAAATATGTATGAATGTATGAACTTAAAGGAAATGACCAGAACTGAGAAATCTCATCTGTACTATGCTCAGGAGGCATTGAAATTAATGCATTAATACCAATTTTGCTAATCTGCGCTCTGAGGTACTTGCAATATCAAATACAACTTATCTTCCCATTCTTCACAAAACCCAAAAAGCAGAAAGATATAGTTAAGTAAGTTCACAAATATTATCAACTTGTTTTTAGCCTTCCTTTGGCTTACCTGTCCTGTTCTACTTGTATTGGCAAAGTCTACTCTGGCTGCTTCTCTCCATGGGCTTTAATGTAGACCACCAGTCTTACATGGTCGAGAGCCATGGCCACTATTCTGTCATTCATTTATTCATTCAATAAAATTTGTATAAATCATTTAAGACTTTTGTAAATAGTTGGGTAGATTCTAGAGATGAAGTAGGCATGTTTCTTATCCCAAAGGAAATCAAAAGCCTCATAAGAGACTCATTCATCAAAATAATCATATAAACATATAATTCAATATACATATATATTTAATATAAATATTAGTAATGATAACTATAAATATACATTAAATATATATGCAGTAAAGAAAAAGTAGAAGATACTCTGAGAAGATATGCCTGCCTGGACTCTTTAGGATCAGTGTTTAAAGGTTACAGAAATGTCTGTGGCAGAAAAAAAGAAGGAAACAGAAGCAGAGCTGGCTGCAAAAAGCAATATAAATCTGACGCCTTTATAAGGAGAGCATAAAGGACGATTGGATAGGGAAAAAACCATTATTATAGCTCTAAGAAAGTCTAGGTCAGGTTAATGAGAAGCCTGGAGCAGAGGCTGCCTTTTAGAGGAATCCTTGAAGGGAGACCTGAGCATGTGCTTCCATCGCTGCTTTACAGGACAACCCTAACTCACTTGGCAAGTTCAAAGTGAGTGGAATCATACTTAAAAGAGCGTGTAAGTGAATGAATTGCGTTGCAGTTACTTCTTGTTGCTGGCACGAAGCACCCAACCAAAAGTGGCTGGTTTATTTGGCTCACAGACTCAAGGGGAAACTCCATGATGGCAAAGGAAAATGTGGCATGAGCAGAGAGGGGCTGGACAGCACCTCCTGGCCAACATCAAGTGGACAACAGTAGCAGGATTGTGGGCCAAACTTACATTGTAAGCTAATAAACCATCCAGGCCCCCCCAGCAACACACCTCTTCCAACAAGAGTCCACTTCCCAAGCGGCCATCATCTGGGGATCAAGGATTCAGAACTTGAGAGTTGATGGGACACCTGACTCAAACCACCGCAGGGTGCATGCTGCAGTTGAAAAGACTCGGAGTTCGAGTCACATAAAGAGAATTTTAGACCATTTGTTAAGAGCAACATTATTGCATTTTGGTGATTGACCCTAGATGCAAACAGCTCTGCTTTTGTCATAGCTTCTTTCCAAAGTTGGATAGATGAAACACCAAAGTGAAAATAGTTGGCCAGCATCAGGCTTCCTTTTCCCAGGGCTTGTGGTTACAGCTTTTCAGTTGCTATGAAAGCTAACATTTTCCTTCTCTTCTACCTCCATGTTGGTAATAGATGCTTTTACATCAAGGCCACTCTAAAAGTACTCACTAGGAACCCAAAAGATGGCAAGCATGATCTTAAGAACTTTCTCTTGATTGGGTTGATAGAACGGGCTAAGTGATAATGTACCTTCAATCAACCTCAACAGATCATGGGTGTAACTTCAAACAGCTATAGTTGTGAGTAGCTTTGATTGTTGAACAGCAGTTATTTAAATATTTAGGGTCAATCTGTTCCCAAAAACAGTTTAAGAAAGGCATAAAACTCACTGGGGTAAATTTATATAGCAGAAGCTCAACATTTCTAAGTGCCAGATTTTCCATTTATAATTTTTGCAAATGAAACACTTTGGGTAGTCATAAATTTTGACCACTCTGAACCTTCCTCTGGGAATTATGATCTTGCAGTAAATAATCAGCAGTATTTGATTTGTAGGCTGAACTATGCAAAGCAAGAACTTGGTGCTCATGTCTTGGATCATTCTAACTCATTTTAACTGGCCTGGAGGGAGGTGACAAGAAGCCTTTTATAACATCATCACCCTCTGTTCTCAGTGTGCTTAGAGTCTGGCTTGACACATTTTCTCCACAGTAGCAGCACCTAGCATTGCATCTGGCACCAGGAAGCCACTGCTAAATGTTTGTGTGTGTATCTGGTAGCCCAAAGCCAGCAAGAAGCCCTGCCTAATTCAAGGAGTCCGAAGATACATGCAGCAAATATAACACCACCCTCCTGCTCCTCTCCAGTCTTCGTGAGGTCTCAAGTAATTTAGTTGACTAGGCTATTTCTTTTCACATCGTTTTAACATTACATTTTCTAAAATCTAGATACAAGAAGTTTCCCATTTAGAAAGGTTCTAAGAGAAAGTATAATTCAGCATGACAAATGTAATTTATTTTCTAAGCACAATTCAGAAAATTGATGTTTCTAAAACAGCAAATGGAACCTTCCCAAGGAAAGTGAGCATTGGTATTCATTATAGGCCTTCCGAATCAGGTACCAGTGTCCATTCTGACAGATGGTCATGAACCTCAGCTTGAGTGTTTTAAAAGCAAGAAAGCACTTCCAAAGATGATCACTTTATGGCTGGTTGATGGAAAGCTGTCCTGTATAATGAGTTGAAGTCTGTGCAGCTGAAACTTGCACACGTCTAGAGTTCTGCCTTCTGAAATCACATGGGATAAACTCTCCTATTCTATGTAGTAGTATCTCGAACACAATTTTTCCTAAACACTTCTTTCGTTGTATTAGACTTCAGACTTTTACCATCATTAACAATCTTATTTAAACTGTTTAAAGCTGTGTGTGTATGTGTGTGTGTGTGTGTGTGTGAGAGAGAGAGAGAGAGAGAGAGAGAGAGAGAGAGATTCTACAATATAATTCAAGACTTCCTACATGTAAAAACTACATGGACTCTTCTTACATTATGATTTCCTTGGACTTCAATTCCACTTAAAGACATTGGCTCTGACTTCCCAGATTGGAGATCCCCCTCCTTGATAGGATAAATAAGCAACAGACATGCTGAAGTGTTCTCTCTCAGTGTCATCTGTTAGCATGACATCACCTTTTCCTGGCAGCAGCATCAAGTTATCTTGGTTTTCCTCTTGCTCTAAACACAATTTCAAATGCCTCTTGTCAATTCTAAGAAATCCATTTTCGTGCATATCTTACTTTACATTGCAGCCGCATTAGATGCCGATTAGATGATCATTTCCTCTTCCTTGAAATTCTATAATCCCTCTGCATCAACTAATCCATTTTCATTTGATTCCCCTCCTAGCCTTCCCATGTGAGGCTTCTCCTGCCCTGCTATAAATGCCCTACAGAGACTTTATTCTCGAGTGAGTTACACTCTCCCACAGTTTTAAAGCAAATGTTACCTCCCGCTCAGATCTCTCCGTTAAGGTTACGAGAAGCACGGATGCTCCAGTGTAACTAAAACTGGACTCTGTTCCCCTCCCACATGCCCAGTCTGTACTCTGGTCCTCGTTGTCCACCAGGTGTTGGGCAGGAGGTTATTCTAGCCGGTGCTCATGCCATCATTTCCCCTGCCATCGTGGAGCTTCCCCTCAAGTTTGCAAGCCAAAATAAACCCATTCCTTCCATCAGCTGCTTTTGGTCAGGCTCTTTTCTGCACAGCAAGAAGTTGACTATAATACTTTCCCACTCATAGTCCTTTGATTTTCCCCTTAGCTAAAGAAGGAAACCCCAGGGCATTGTGGTTTGGGCTGCGATGTTTCATCATGGTTGTGACGTCAGTTGGGCTGGGCAGAGAGGTGCCTAAGGAATTAGTAAAGAACCCCTCTGGGTCTGTCTGTGAGGGTCTGTGCAGACATGACTCGATCATGAGGGCTCTGGCATAATGAATAGTCTAATCCCCTGATGAACTCAAGCTTTAAGAAGACTATTCAAAGGGGTGAAAATGTAGAAGGTGGAACCTGCTTGAAGGAAGGTCAGTGGGGGCAGGTCTCTGGGGACCACCTCTTGCCCTGCAGGGCCCCTTCTGTTATAGTTTTGTTCCTGTCTAATCTTAGCTGTTCTGCCGTACCCACTGTGATGGACTGGCACCTCTAAAACCACAAGCAAACTAAGCCTTTCCTCTCCAGGTTTTACTTCAGGTACTAGTTAGGAGCAGGGTATTTGTAACTTGGCCACAACACGCTATTCAGTTCCCTGATGTCCGCATTGCTCTAGAATAGCAGCTCTAATCATGCCTCCGTGTTGGTGGAATCCAGCATATATCATGCTACTTCAAGGCTTCTTGACCTTATTTATGTTCTTTTTCTAGATTCTGCTTATCATTTTCTGACTAATTGTTACCCATCTCTATCTCTAGCAGGTGAGTTACCAGCTCATCTAGGAAGCGTGTTCTCACAGCGCCCTGGCGTGCTTCTCTTTTGGGTCTTTGTAGGCATGTCAGTCCCATAGGGGTCTGTGGAGTTGACTGACTCTCCAATAGTAACAGCAATATTTTCTTGGAATTTGTTCTTATTCCTTGTCCTTGTTTTCCAACCTTGTTTATTTTTTATTTATTTTTAAAGGGAGAGAGGACACACTAGGGCCTCCAGCCTCTGTGAACAAACTCCAGATGCATGTGCCACCTTGTGCATCTGGCCTTACATGGGTACTGGGAATCAAACCCAGGCCATTAGGCTTTGTAGGCAAGCACCTTAACCACTGAGCAATCTCTCCAGCCCTCCAAACTTGTCTTACAAAACTTTAGATTGATACGTTCTTTTTAATTTTTTAAAAAATTAATTAATTAATTGTGAGCAGAGAGAATGATAATGGCACACCAGGGCCTCTTGCCACTGCATAGAACCTCCAGATGCATGTGCCATTCTGTGCATCTGGCTTCACATGGGTACAAAGGAATTGAACCTGGGCCATGAGGCTGTATAAGCAAGCACCTTTAACCACTGAGGCTTCTCTCCAGCCTCTAGATTGATATATTCTTAACTAGTGCATTAGGAAGTACAAGAATACCTAATATTAGTGTGCTTTAACCTCTATGCTAATAGTATCTTAGGACTGTAACTTAGTCATGTAGGAATGTATGTCCTTACTAGAACATGATTGCATAGATAAAAGTCATTGTTTTATGAAAATATATCTGCTTTTACTTGCAGAAAAAAGCCACGATCTTGATTCCCAAAATTATTCAACAAATGTTTACTGTGTCCCCAGCACAGTTGATGTAGTAGAACCTCATGGATTTGTTCAGCGAAAGGAAAAGAGATTGACAACTACAAAAGCAATATATATGCATGTATATGTGTGTACAGTTAGTTATATGAGTGTACAGTGATATGAAGTCTATTATGCATGTGGTGTATTAGCTAATAAAAATTAAACAATAAAAGAAAATGAATTTTTTATTTTACTTCTATTTTTCATAGTGTGTGAGAAAAAGAGGGAGTGTGTGTAAAAGAGAAGGGGGGAGAGACTTCAGGGACATGCTGCCACCGTGTGCATGTGGAGGTCAGAAGACAAATTTGGGGGTAGTCTTCCCCTTAGGTGAGGCGGCTCTCTCGTTCTTGCTCTCCACTCTGTTAGCAGGGGCTTCGAGCTTCTGGGAAAGTCTCCTCTCTTCATCGCTCATCAGTCAGCTGAAATTACAGTAGCCTCCCATAGCTTCGAGCTTGACCATGGGGTCTGGGGGGAAAGATGAAGCACTCAGGATTGCTCAGCAAGCACGTAATCCACTGGTTCACCTCCCCAGCCTCTGAAAATGGGAAGGTGTTTACAATTTTCTTGGGTCGTCAGGAAAGGTCTTACTGAGAAGGTGTCATGGGGCAAATATGAAAAAATTAAGGAAATTAGCATGTTGAGAAAAGAACATTTTGGACTCAGGAAGAACAGAATCTGAGGCACGAGTGTAGAACGCACTTAAAATTCAAAGAGACCAGATGGCTGGAGTGGACTGAGAAGGGACAGTGGCAGGAGAGGAAGGGACGTCCGAGAAGGCAGCAAAGCAAGAACTTTGGCTTTGGTTGTGATTGAAATATGCAACCAGCACATTGTGAGCAGAGTCCGCTTCTAAACGACCACTGGCCCGAGTGTGGAGACTATCAGGGTTGGACAAGAACCAGTGACACTCTGCCGTTCAAGTGGTGGCGGTTTGTCCTAAGGAGCCAGCTTGATGCAGATGGTGGTCTGTGGCACCAGCAGCCTGGATGTGGGGTCAGTGTGGAAGAATCTAGATGGCGGCAAATAGTCTACGGACTCTGATGAGCTGCTCTTTGTCTTCTGCGCTGCTGGGTTTGTGTCTGTGCATATCTACGTTTATAAACTACATTTATAGCCCTTTCATGTGAGGCTACAAAAACTGGAAATTCCCTCTGACATGTGAGTGAGTGTCCCTGTAAAGTGTGTGCTTGTGAATATGTATGCATTGTGCTGCTTTGCATGGAGACATTTAGCTTTTTAGAGAAATTCCTCATTTCATTTTATATTCAGAACATTTCTCTAGTAAGATGGCTACCCTGAATATTAAAGCAGTGCATTAAATTATCTCTAGATATTTATATTGAACTACATACGCATCAGAAAATTTTTCATCTAGATGTAAAATTTATATCTAAGATACTTCTACTGCTCCTTTTAATTTTCCCTTCCCTCATTGTCTTTTCTCTTTTTTCCTTTAAAAATGCACAAAATATGTCAGTTGTATAGGTTTCAAAAATTCAAAATATAGATACATCATGTGCCTTAGAGGAAACATGAACCATATACGGATCATCCTTACCACTCAAGGCAAAAGTTCCATGTGTCTTGCAGATGGTATAAGCAAAAGGAAAAGAATTAAAGTACAGTAGAACATCCCACCCAATTAATCAAGAGCTTTCTTTCAGCCAGAGTAAGTGGGAAACAAGACTCGAGTTACTGCTACCAATACAGTTAAAGCTTACCAGTTGCCTAGAAAGAGACCATCTTTCCCTGATCTCAGTCATGAGGACAATGTCTCTGATAGGTAATAATGGCACATGTAGATTCTTTTTTAAAAAATATTTTATTATGAATAAGTATATACATTGTATGAGCGACACATTCTGTAGATTGTCTCTTTGAAATAAAGAAAACCCACAGATGACAAGTTGGAAAATCAGAAAAAGAAAGAAATTTCATGGCTTTAGAAGTAATACTCAGCCTTACAAAAATGAAGAGGGCTGAAGAGATGGCTCAGTGGTTAAGTGCGCTTCCTGTGCCAGCATGAGGGCCTCATGGGGCCTGGACTGCAGAGTTCAGATCTCCAGACCTTACCTAAAATAGCTGAGCATGGCCACAGGCCACTGTAGCTCCAGTCCCTCAGAGAAGAGACCCAAGAATCTTCAGACCCCTTAAGCTTCAGAACTGGTAAAAGGAGACTCTAGCTCAAAGCAAGACCAGACAGAAGCGCGATGGAGCAGTTCATCCAGTGTTCCACTCCAGCCTTTGCAGGAAAGCAATGCCCCTGGCAGGCAAGTATGGGCCACCTCAAGGGGGGGGTGCTTTCTGCAAAGGCTGGACCTCAAGAGATATCTGAAAATCATTATTTTAATAGTGTCATTTGACAGATGGGGGAAGGGTCTTGGACCTCCTCTGTGTGCTCGGGGTCCTTCCTCTTCAACTGTACTGACTCTGCTCTACTGACCAAGATGACTGACATTTTTCCCGTCTCTACTGTGCCTTATTTGAATTTCCTGGCAATTGATTTCTTTCTAGAAAGTGAATCAATTTGCTTTTTAAAGATCCCAGCGTTCTCTTTTCATGAAATTCAGAAGGATCCTTGAGCAGGTATTGCTCCCAGTGGTGCATGTTAGAATTGCCCAAAGAAATTTGTACTAAGAAAAAGTACCAATCCGTAGATCTTACTCAAACCAAGTAAACCAGAAACTCTGGGGCATAACTTGAATATTGCCATTATTTTTAAGTCCCCAGAGATTGTTCTGTGTATCCATGGTTCATAATCATTATGTAGGAAGATCTGGCTATGGTCTAATGTGATAGCCCCTGTCCCTCTCCTAAATCATAAACTGGACATTGTCCTTACAACCTTCTATTGTCATGCAAATGTAAAATGTCCCCTATAGGATCATGTGTTTGAACACTTGTTCCCCAGTTTATGGCAAAACTGTTCGCAAAAGTTGTGGAACCTTATGGAAGTGAACCCTTGCTGGAAGAAGTGGGTCATTGTTTGTGGGTAGTGTGGTTTTCTAGTCTAGTCCCATGTCCTGTTCATTCTCGGCTTCCTGACCAAGTACGGAACATGAACATCTGACTTTCCACTCTTGCTGCCATGCCTCCTTCCCTGGGATTAAAGTACCCCTGGGACTGTAAACTGAAACACACCCTTTTTTCCTTAAGCTGCTACTTGTCAGGGTTTTTGGTCATACCAGTAAGGAACTAACCCACCTTCTTTGTCCACTGCTATATTTTACAATTGCTTTCATTACTGTTGGTGATGGCTTGACATTTGTTGTGAACTTGACAGGACCACCTGTGAGGGGTCAAGTAGATCAGGTTAGCCTTGTGTATGTCTGTGAGGGGTTATCTTGATTAAGTTAATTAAAGCGGGAAAGACCACCTTAACTGTACCATTCCATGGGTGAGGTCCCAGATGAGAGAGGGGGGAGGGGGGAGAGCGCTGAGAGAGGTCCTCCCTGCTGATGTGATGACGTGATGCCATCTTCTTGCTCTAGCCATGCTTTCCCAGCCAATGATAGACTCCAGGCCAAAATAAACCCATACTTTCCTAAATTTCTGCTGGACATGTACTTTGTCCTAGCAATGAGAAAGTACCTGATACACGGATAGATTTACCTGGCAGTAGATTTGTGAGGAAAGGAGCCATATTTTTTTTCAAGGCAAGGTCTCCCTTTAGCCCAGGCTGACCTGGAACTCACTTTTTGAAGCCCCAGGCTGGTCTTGAACTCATGACAATCCTCCTACCTCAGCCTCCCAAATTCTGGGATTAAAGAAGTGAGCCACCATACCTGGTTTGCAGCCACATCTTTTATGTACTATGGAGTTCACGGCAACTAGCTAATGTTTGCAATATAGTAGAGATTTATCAAATGTTTGCTCATAGTGTGACCAGGATCCTGTTTTACTCATCCATCTAAAGAATTTAGACAAGACAGAGACGAGCGTAGACAACATTCAGAGTTTATGACTTAGTAAAGTGAAGCATGTGCAAGTGGTGAGAGGACAGAAGAATAATTGCAGAGCAGAATGCTGTCAAGGTGTGAATCAAGACCATCATACCATCTTGTATGTTTCACAGTCTTTCTACTATTCCTACAGTCATTAGGACAGACGCTTCTCCCTGAAGGGCAGTTTCTATTCAGGTGATGGACAAACCCATATGGATTAACTTTTAAGGGGTGGGATGATGGTATCTTTGCCTTTAACTAGAAAGCTGCCTGACAGCTTAGAATTCGGGCAGCTTAGAATGTCCTATCCACCCGTGGCCAGAGGTACAACTCACATCCCATTCTTTTAACCAACAGTCAGAGTCCCATAGTTTTAGTTTCTAGTTTTACAGCTGCTGGTTATGACGGAGAAGTACCCTCCAGTTTGCTGTGATGAATGAATGCTTGGAAACCATGCTGACCCAGTGAATCATTTTATGAGCATGAGGTATTTTTGCATAGGATACATCTCAGAAGTAGGGACTTTTTTTTATCAAAGCATGGATGCTTTCTGGACATAATACCTTTTTAAAAGGCCTTGACTTCTGGGTTTTGGTGTATCAACACTGTCAAGTTGTGATTTTTAAACTAGACTTTGTGGGGTTTCTCAGGGCCAATGAAAGATACAGGGAAGAGGATGTTAAAGGGCAAACAAAATAGTAAAATATAGTTAAGTTTATGTATGGATGGATATTATTCATTGTGGAGAAGGATTTTAGTGCCTAAAAGAGAAATGCCATGAGCCTGGAAAGTACCCTTCTGGTAGCACATTTCTGTAATACCAGGTGTATCCAAAGGAATTTGACTGAGATTTCTGAGAGAACTGAACAGGTTGCTGTTCTTCTTGAAGGCTGCAAGTGTGCATTCAAATACAGGTGAGCTTTTCAGGAAAAAGGAAAACTTGTACAAATGAGCCCCACATAGTCTCATCTGCCCAAGCAGAAGGTGGCAGACAGAACGAGTCATCCACTTTCTGGGTTGACAACTTATTAGGCTTCCTACATTGTCGGGCTCATTTACTGAGAACACATTCTGGGGCAGGGGGTCCAGTTTCCCAACTGCCAAGTGATGGATGTGCCTTCATTTTCATTGCTCACCTCGCCTGCTGCAGAAAAGTTAGCCTCCCCTTTCTCCATTGAAGGTCTTTAGGTAAAATACAATCACAACAAAAACGAATTTTCTTTTGTGTTTATTACAATGCCCACTCCAGGAATCTGATAGAACTTCCCAGAGGCCTTTTCATGGCCTGCACAGTGATGGGAGACTTAAGCTATTTTCTGAGTCGTGGGTCTTGCCTTAGCCTCTGAGCCGTGCAGGAAGAGGGGCAGGAGAAGCGCTCCTCATTTCGCTAATGCGCAGCACAACTATCTGCTTATCATGTGGACTTAAGTTTAGATTTTATTTAAAGCAAAGGTTGCATAGTTTTAGGGGGACGAAAAGGGTAGATCTTGGAAACCTTGCACTTAGATGATACAAATAAAAGAAATCCAGTACTTAACATTTCCGGAATTTGTCATACCTAAGGTTCCTGGATCATTTCTTTCTCCATAGAGATGTTGCTAAGTTTCGTGAAACTATTTTATTTATAATTCTAAAACTTGTACCACATTATATTACTGAGCCTGATTTTAGATCAAAATAATGAATGTGTTCATGTATTAAGAGCGGTGATATATTTTCTCTTGTTTACTCCAGCTTGCAAATGTCAGCATGCTAGAATCATCTGGTTTGGGGCTTTGCCCCCTTTTTGATTCATTCGATCCTTGCCTACCTTTGGTCGTGCTCAGGATTCCTGATGTCTCACCTGCTTGGTTCTAACCTGGCAGGCAGCTTACTCTCTTCTTGGGAGAGCAGAGACTTGGTCGCTAGATTGGAAACTGCACTCTATTCTTCTCTCAGTTCTTAGGAAACGATCTCTGACATACAGCATGCAGTAGCTACGCCGGAGATAATGGGATTGGCTTGTGATATGACAGGTATGTGGATACCAAGACTACCTTGGCTTCTTTCACGGTGCTTTGGCAATGTCACTGTATGTTAAGGAAACAGAAGTGCTCGAGTCCTTCTGAACTCTAACCAGCAGACTCTATCTTAGAGGATTAGTTCTCACGAAGCAACGTCTGTCAATGGTTATGCTCCCAATTATAATACACTTTTTTTGTAACCCTAGGTGCAATAGAAAGTGTGGCATTTCTATAGACAGATCATTTATTCCTTCATTCAACAAATAATGACTGACTACCACTTTGTGCTGGAGAGTGTGCCAAGTACTGTTGATACAACAATGAAAGAGGCAGGCACCATCCTGTTTAATTTTAATATGAATACGGATTGCCACGGGAACAGAGAGCAGGGAAGTGAAATCCATTGTGAAGACTCTGAAAAGTCTCTCTGAAGTATTGTATAATCTAAGACATGAAGAATGTGCATCAGACACCCAGGTGAATATGGAAAATCAAATATTGGGTACAAAGTGAGCAAGAGTATGAAAACTTAGAGGCAAGCCGTGATATCTTAAATCACTGCCTCAAAGAAGTCTCCCTGAACCCTTTCCACTGTGGTGTGTCCCTCTACTATGGATATTCCCAAGCATTCTATGAATCACAGCCCTTATCTCTGCATTTGACTGCTTGTTTTCTGTTGATGTTTTCCATTAAATAATTGAATCCACAGAGCAAGAATTATGTCTGTCTCAATCACTGGGCACAATGCTGGATATGGAATGCAACAAATTAAATACCCTGAGCACAGCTGTATCACTCATCATTCCTGTGCATACCTTTTAGCTGGAAAATATTAGAACCTGAAGTGTGAGCAGAGAAGAGCCATGCAAAGACGCAAGCAACCAGAAATTAACGATCGTGGGGGGAGCAGATGGTGGGCAAGAGCTACAGCAGCTCCCTGGGCCCCGGGGGGGGGGGGGGTAATTGAGACATGCTCTGTAGAGGGCTTCAGCTCCTGTGGACCAAACCTCACAGGCTACCTTTCCTTCCCTTATCATTTATAGACTCACCATCCATTGATCCCTGGAATCGCCTTCCCCAAAGCACCTCTCCATTGGATTTTTTTCTCTCTTTTTTAACTTTTATAAAAGCTTTTTTGTTGACAACTTCTGTAAATATAGAGACTATACCATGGTCATAATCTCCTCCCATCACCCTCCCTTTCCCTCCACTGAACCCTGTCTTCTTTCCAACTAGTTTCTTCTACGTTGATGTCATCATTCCCCCTCCTTTTTGCTTCATCATTCATATATGAATATATGCATATATATATTCATTCATATATTTCTATTTCATTAATGTCTACCCTGATCTTCATTATTTCTTTCCATCTACTGATTTTTGGTTTGGCTTGTTCTTCTTTATCTAAGGCCTTAAGGTATAGCATTAATTTATTTGCTTGTGACCTCTCTAATTTATTAATATAGGCCCTTAAAGCTATAAATTTTCCTCTTAGGACTGTCTTCATTGTGTCTCATAGGTTTTGGTATGTTGTGTTTTCATTGTCATTTGATTCTAGAAACTTCTTGATTTCCGTCTTTATTTTTTCAATTACCACTCAGTAGTGGACTTTCTTTCCATTGATTCATAGTTTGTCCCATTGTGATCAAATAGAGTACAAGGAATTATTTCAATTTTTCTGTATCTGCTAATATTTGCTTTGTGCCCTAATACCTGGTCTATTTTAGAGAATGTTCCATGTCCTGCTAAAAAGGATGTACATTCTGCAGCATTTGGAGGGAATGTTCTGCAGATGTCTGTTAGGTCCATTTGTTCTAGTATGCTATTTGATTCAGCTGCTTCTCGGTTGATTGATTTTTTTTTTTTTTTTTTTGGCCAGGATGACCTGTCAGTTGATGAGAGTGAGGTGTTGAAGTCATCCACTACTATTGTACTTGGTGTTAGCTGCAATTTTACTTCTAGCCATACTTATTTAATGAAGTTGCCCCCATGTTCAGTGCACATATGTTTAGAATTATAATGCCCTCTTGTTGGATTGTTCCTTTAATCAGTTAAGTGACTTTCCTTATCTCTTCTAACTGGTGTTGGTTGGAAGTCTGTCCTGACACTTATGGCAACAGCAGCACCTTCTTCTCGGCCCATCAGATTCTTGACTCAGGCTGGCTTCTGGGAGAAAGTAAACTAACATGTGTTCACTGAATACGTCCTGGAAGACGCTTCCAACTCAGCCTCTGCTTGCTTGGCTAGCGAGCTCTCTTCGGCCCGCCCCATGCTCTCATTAACTCCACTAGATGGTGGGTCAGCTCCCTAATGTGTGAAAAAGCTACTTAAGCTCCGCTGCGGGGGTGAAAGGACCCATGGTCCTGACACATGTCCACTGGCTCTTATACTCTGACCCAGGCTGACACAGAACTCGCTCTGAAGTCCAGGCTGGTCTTGAACTTAGTGGCATGTGCCACCATGCTGAGACCCTGTAGCCAACTTGGAACAGGCCAAATGAGTCAGAGATGGCAGGGGTTTTCTGGCTGTCTGCCTTGACCTTCAGAATCCACAGCCCGCGCAGCTATTCCTGAAGAAGGTCTGCAACCAGAGGGGAAGCCCGGGGCTTTCAATGAGAGGCAATTTTCCCCAGACGCAGAGCTCCTGGGCCCGTCCCTGCCTCTTGGGTTAAAGAGCAGCTCGGGGCGAGGCAGCTGACCTTGCCGGTGTCCTCACAGACTCACCTTTGGAAGAGCCATGGGCTGTCTGAATCACACTCGGGTGCGAACAACGACGCGAAGCGGTCCCGCTGAAGCAACGCCACGCACAGCACCCAGCAGCCCAAGGCCAAGCGGTCGGCCCGCCTCCTGCCTCACGAAGCACCTGGCAGTCCCGGGGGTCCGAACCCAGGACTCCTCTTCGCTCTGCTGCAGGGAGACCAGGAGAGCAGCCTGTTCCCGCGGGCTTTCCTCCCAGGCGCAACCTCTGAGGCCGCGAGGGACCCAGGAACAAGGCCGGCCATCCTAGGCTCAAAGCGCAAGCGTGAGGCCTGCTTCCCAGTGAGACCAAGGCTGAGGGTCGCGCTCAGGGGCGCCTCCGGCACGGCCGAACGAGGAGGCCAAGCCTCAGCCTTCGCTCCCTCTTAGGAAGGACCGAAGAAGCCTCGCGAAGACACCTGTCGCCTCCTCCCGAGTCAGTGCCAGTGAAGCCAGGACTCTCAGAGCCGGGCAGGGCCGCCCTTCCTCATTTCCCTCGGAGCAGCGGCAGAACAAAGGCAGCCAAAACAAGGTCTACATCTGGGTCTTCATGGAAAGAGCCCATTGCCAAGACACAGAAAGTTCTCGAACGGAATGAAGCAGTGTGTTGACACTGAAGAGACAAACATGTTAGCATTGCCAGACAACAATGTTAAAGCAACCATCCGAAAGTTTCTCCAACAAACAGTTAAAAACCTGCCTGCAAGAGAAGTACAGAAATTCTTAGAAGTAAACAGACTCCATCGTGAAGAGCCCAATGGAAAGTTCAGAACTCAAGGCTGCCCTCGCTGAAAGCAACCAGAGCTGGAGTTGAGCTGGGATCAAAAGTGCGATGGAGAAATCGCTGACCCCGGGACAGAATCGCACCCTGACCCACGGGAGGAAATAGTCTGAAAAATAAAGAAATAGAACCTTAGGGTCTTAAGGGACTATAATAAAAAAATCTAGCATCTATTTTATTTAAATTCTGGAGATAGAAGAAGATAGGACTCAAAAGGTATGGCTAACACAGTGGCTGAAATCCCTACGTTTGATAAAAACATGTAAACTTGTATATTTAAGAAGCTGAAAAGCCCCAGAGGATAAACTTAAAAAAATTCATACCAAGACTTCTGAAAACTAAATGCCTAGTGAAAATATTCAAAACCCTGTGTGAAAAGGAGAGCCTTGCCTCTAAAGACTCAATCGGAATGACAGTGAAGTTGTTCACCTGTGTGCATGGGTGTGTGTGGGCACACGTGTGGGGAGACCATTGAACCTGGAACTCACCGATTCAGCCCAAGCTCTGGGGACCCTCCTGTCTCCCCACGCCCATAGCCCAGGACTGGGATTGCAGGCCCAGGCCCTCACACCTGGCTTTTACGGGGGTGTCCTCCTGTTTGCACAGCAAGAGCTTTACCCTCTGAGCCATCTCCCCAGGCCTCAGGGTGGCATTTCCATTAGAAGTTATGCATGCCGTGAGAAGGGGCTCAACTTACTGCCAGGGGCTGAAAAAGAACATCCAACTATAATCTTCTAGCCCATAAAAAATATCCTCTAAGAATAACAGAAAAATAAAAGAGAAGACTGGACAGATGGCTCAGTGCTTAAGTTACTTCCCTGAAAAACCTCAAGGACTCGAGTTTGATTCTCCAATACCCAGATGCTCAAATGATCTGGAGATAATTCACAGTGGCTAGAAGCCCTGACATGCCCATTTCTCTCCTTGCAAATCAGTAAATTTTTTAAAAAGCAAAAAAGAGAAGCTAGGCATGGTGGCTGGTGCTGGTAATCCTTGGATTCAGTGAGGATGAAGGAGGATTGCCATGACTTCAAGGCCAGCTTGGACCACACAATGAGCTACTGGGTCATAATAAAAAATAATAAATAAATATTTAAAATGAAAGGGATACTCAGGAATCCCAACATTGTTTATTGAAGAGACTAGCTTTTTCTTTCAATCCCTTCTTCTTCTGCTTCCTCTTCTGTGCTCTGTGTGTATGTTTGTGTGTGTGTTTGTATGTGTATGTGTGTGTACGTGTGTGGTATGTGTGTATGTGTGTGTGGTGTGTGTATGTGTGTTGTAGTCAGCTTTCTCATTGCTATAGAGTAAAGAACCGAAGCAAACGCAACTTGCATGGCAGGGAAAACAACGGCATGAGCAGAGGGTGGACATCACCTCCCCACAGCACTGCAAACAGCAGTAGGAAGGTGTGCCAAACACTGGCAAGGGGAAACCAACAATAACCCCCATAAGTCCACCCCAACAACTCACCTCCAACAAGGTTCCAGTTCCAAAACTGCCATCAGCTGGGGATCAAGCATTCAAAACACATTAAGTTTATGGGGGACACCTGAATTAAGCTACCAGACCCCAACACCCCAGTACCTGCTTAAAGCCAGACACACAAAGTGGCTCATAAGTCTGGAGTTTATTTACAGTGGTAGGAGACCTAATGAACCCTCTCTCTCTCTCCTCTTATAAGTAAATAATAAAAATATCTTTTAAAAAAAGAAAGAAAAACTATGAGACTTTGCCTCCAGCATCTGATGATGACAAACCATGAGAATCTGCTGTTAGCAGTCCATACCTAATGGAAAGGCTCTAAAAACCATGAAATGATAAAACAGCCTCAGAACACCAGAAAAAAGGAAGATGATTTGCAAAAATGCAGGCAAATATAGTAGTCTTCCTTTTCCTCTTGAGTGTTCTTTTATTTCATAATACTATAGTTCTAAGTGCATGTAGAGAAAATATTTAAGACAAGGATAACTATAAATGAAGGATAGAGAAATGTGAGAGGAGGCTCTACAATAAAGCCACAATAGCAGTAGATTGCAATAAATCATGTCATAGAAAATAATGTCTAGGAAACCATTCATGAGCTGTACAAAGAAACTCACTCAAAAGCACTAAAGACAATGAAAACAAAATCTAAACAAAAAGTGTTCAAGTAGCTTACATGAAAGTAAGGAAAAGAAAACAAATAAACAGAACAGAGACTGGAGAGATGGCTTGGAGATTGGAGGTCCTTGCTTACAAAGTCTGCAGGCATGAGCAATGCCAGATGAACAAACTGGCACATGCATCTGGGGTTTGTGTGTACTAGCAGAAGGTCCTGGTGTACCCCTAGTCTCTCTCTCTCTCTCTCTCTCTCTCTCTCTCTCTCTCTCTCTCCCCCCCCCTTCCTTCCTCCCTCTCTCTCTCACTCTTCTCTTTTTCTCTCTCACACATGTACACACATGCATAAATAAAAATATTTTTATAAAAACAGAACAAACACAAATCAAATTAGAATAATAAATTTAAGACCCAATGGATCAAAATCCAATAAAATATAGCCTTAACACACCAAGGCAAGGTTGTTTTTTTCTAACCCAATTATATGCTATCTCTAAGAAAGTCACTTTTAATATTAGAATATGAGGAAGTGGAAAGAAAAAAGGATATGTGTGTGTGTTTACACAAACAAATCAGAAGTGTCTATATTGAATTGAAAATGTCAAGAGAAGAGAGGGACATATAATTACCAAAGAATCATTGATTGAAAGGACATGACAATCTTCAGTGTATGCAAACCACATGACAGGACTGCAAACCTATTAGGTAAAAGTGACATCATAAAAATAATAAATAATAAATAATAAAAAATAATAAATAAATAAATAAAAAGTGACATCATGGAAAGATGAAATAGTGAAATCCATGAGTAGCGTTGGAGAGCCCAAGTCCTTTCTAGACAATTCACAACACAACTAGACAGAGGCAGCAAGGACACAGAAGAGCAGCACATCATTGAGCAGTTTAGCTCTATTCCCTTGATAGTTCCTCTACACACACACACACACACACACACACACACACACACACACATGCAAACACACTCTGCAACCACCCACAGCAAAACACATATATTCTGTCAAGTGCCTGTGAGACATAGACAATATTCAATACTCTAAACAAACATCATCAAATTAAAATCATATTATGTCCTTTGACCACAATCAAACTACAACTCAATAAAAGAAAGATAATATAAAAATTTCCAAACATTTGGGAACTAAATGATCTACTTAAGTAGCTCATAGGTTCAACAGCAGTCACAAGGGAAATTAATGTATTGAACTGATGAAATGTGTCAGAATTTATGGAACAAAAATAAAGCTAAAGAACATGTATAGAACTAACTTCATCCATTAGAAGAAAGGTTTCAAATCAACCGTGTGGGATGCTACCTTGTGACCCTAGAAGAAGGGCTGAAGGGCGGGGTCTGTGAGAGAGCACTGCCACTCAATCCTAAGTACCTGGTTCAGAACCCTGGACCCCATATAAAGGCCAGACACCATGGCTGGCCTCTGGCTATGAAGTGGGAGGCATGGACAGAGAATTTCCCAGCAGCACAGCTCACAGAGCTGCTCACCTGGAGGGCAGCAAGTGCAACAGTGAGAAACAAGAGAGTGATCAAAAGGACCAATTCCAAAAGTTGTCCTCTAACCTGCACACCATGGAGTGGCACAAATTCATGCACACAAATACACAGGTACACACACGCATGCTCACCCAGAGATCCACAGGTACACACACGCACGCTCACCCAGAGATCCACATGTGCACACATGCATGCTCACCCTCAGAGCCTAGAAAAGCAAAATAATCACAAAGAGAGCATCAGGAAAAATGGTAAAGATAAGGACAAAGTCTATCATGTGATTGCTTGGGGAGCCCAGCGGTTTCCTCGCCAACCCCAACCTGTAGTAAATCCTGCCTGTTCTTGGCTAAGGCTGCCAAGGTTGTGGCTTCGATGTCCTTGGCTGGCTGCTGCAGAGCTTCCTGCCTCCACAAGAAGCTGTGAGGTAGAAGATACAACATCCTTGCTTGAACAAAATCAACTGAGTCATGGCTGCAGGGTAGGAAGTAGGAGAGAGAGTTGGGAGCGTGTGGCTGTGAGAGGAAAGGGCCATGAATGGTCCTTGTGGAGATGGAACTGCTCTCGACCTTTCTTGTCTGACTGTCAGCGTTTGGCTTGTGGACTTATAGTGTGGTGCTACCATGTGCTACCATGAGATGTGTACACATGGCACAGGGCACTCTGTAGTATTTGTTATACCTGTTTGCTAATCAACAGTTACCTCATTTAAAAAAAAGTTTAATTAAACAAAAATTTTCAAAGAGAGGAGAATGGTTACTGTCCAAATAATGCCAGCCAAATTTTCAATAACAATACTGTGGGTTAGAAAACAACTCGTGAAGCCATTGATTCAGACTTCTGGAAAAAATAACATGGAGAATATAACTCCGCTAACAGTCTATCCCAGAGCAGGGCAATAGAGAAATTTCTGATTATATGGACTAAGAAAATTTCCTACTAAAGATCCTCCCTTAAAGACTTGAATTTGGAACCTTTGTGAAGAGGAAACCAACTTGAATGATTACTATCAAAGCACATGACAGGGCCACACTGGTTACCAGGCTCTGTTAGGTGCTCGGGGTGACTCAAAGTCTGCTTTTTTACTTTTGCTCCATTTCACTTCTTTTCTGAGAAAATGGAGAATGGATGGTGCTAATTCTCTGCAAGATGATATGCCTCTGGAGGAAAATGTATGAAGAGATATTTCAACTATTCTAAGATGTGAGTCCTGTTTCGTCCACTTCTCTTAATGTCCCTACTTTGTGGTGGGGGAGACAGAAGGATAGCTAAGGAAAAGGCTTTGATCACACTTTCATTTAAGGACTCAAAAGTTGGGGCAAGGAGAACTCAGTCAGTGAAACTTTTGTTTTGTAAACATGAAGACCTGAGTTTAATCCCCAGAAACCACAAAAAAAAAAGCCACCAGTGGTGACATGTGTTTGTAAAGCCAGTGCTGGGTAGGCAGAGAGGCAGAACCCTGGTGTTCCCTAGGCAGCCAAGCTGGCCTTCTTGACAGGCTCCAGACCTATGAGAGACCCTGTCTCCAAAAGGGGAAAGGTGCCTGAGGAATGATGCATGAGTTGTCCCTTTGCCTACACATGAGCATGCGTGCACGCCCACACATGAGAGAGAGAGAGAGAGAGAGAGAGAGAGAGAGAGAGAGAGAGA